>PITA01012511.1:0-61629 GCA_004023965.1 Spilogale gracilis
TTCCTTCTCCCACTGTCCTCCAGTTTACCCCTCATGCACCGCAAGTAAGTGAAACCATGCGATACTTGACTTTCTCTTCTTGGCTTATTTCACTCAGCATAATCTCTTCCAGTCCAGTCCATGTTGCTACAAAAGTTGGGTATTCATCCTTTCTGATGGAGGCATAGTATTCCATTGTATATATGTACCATATCTTCTTTATCCATTCATCTGTTGATGGGCACCTTGGCTCTTTCCACAGTTTGGCGATTGTGGCCATTGCTGCGATGAACATTGGAGTGCATATGGCCCTTCTTTTCACTACATCCGTATCTTTGGGGTAAATGCCCAGTAGTGCAATTGCAGGGTCATAGGGTAGCTCTATCTTTAATTTTTTAAGGAATCTCCACCTCAATCAAATGTTTATAAACTTTGTTTCCTTTTTTTTGTTTTCTTTTTAAAAATAATTTATTTTCCAAACTGGTGCAGCTGCTTTGGAAAATAAATTATTTTTTAAAAGAAAACAAAAAAGGAAACAAAGTTTATAAACATTTGATTATTAATTCTCTCAATTTTCTTGTGAGGATATCTAACAACTTATTAATGTTATGGACAGAGTCATCCAAGTCTCCATAACTTCATGGAATAGAAAAGAATATCAACACTTTTTTTAATATCAGGCTTGATTAATATTTTTAAAGAATAATGGTATTTTGGGGCACCTGGATGGCTCAGTTGGAAGAGCATGTGACTCTTGATCTTGGTGTCGTAAGTTTGAGTCCCACTTTGGATGTAGAGATTAGTTAAATAAATAAACTTTTAAAAAAATTCTAAAAATAAGGTTCTTTCAAAAATCACTTATAAAACACAATCACTATTATACTTGACTATATTTAAATACACATATATATTCTGGGCTCAGTCGGTTAAGTGTCTGCCTTTGGCTCAGGTCATGATCCCAGGGTTCTGGGATTGAGTCCCACATTGGGCTCCCTGCTCAGCAGGGAGCAGGCTTCTCCCTCTCCCTCTGCCCCTCCCCCTGCTTGTGCACACTCTCTCCTTCTGTCAAATAAATAAAATCTTTAAAATACATATATTCGATCAAAACTTAAAAAAATAGGCTGCTCATTGGGAAAGGGAGTCTTTTTCCTTTTTAAATTATTTTTTTATTCAACTAAAATTAACATACAGTGTTATATTAATTTCATATGTACAATATAATGATTCAGTAATTCTATACACTACTCAGTGCTCATCACAATAAATTTACTTAATCTCCTTTACCTATTTCACCTATTCCTCCACCTTCCTCCCCTCTGGCAACCACCAGTTTGTTCTCTATGTTGAAGAGTCTGGTTTTTGTTTCTTTTTTTCCTTTGTTTATTTGTTTTGTTTCTTAAATTCCACATATGATCAAAATCATACAGTATTTGTCTTTCCTTGACTGACTTACTTCACGTGGCATCATACCCTCTAGATTCATGCATGTTGTTGCAAATAGATTTCATTCTTTTTGATGGCAAATAATCCACTATGCATCTGTACCATATCTTCTTTTTTTTTCTTTTTTTTACATCTTCTTTATCCATTCGACTATAGTTGAGCATTTGGGTTGCTTCCATATCTTTGCTTATTGTAAACAATGATGCAATAAAATAGGGGTGCATATGTCTTTCAAATTAGTGTTTTCATATTCTTTGGATAAATACCTAGTAGTTCAATTGCTGGGTCATAGGGTAGTTCTATTTTTAATTTTTTTTAAAGATTTTATTTATTTGACAGAGAGAAACACAGCCAGAGAGGGAACACAAGCAGGGGAAGCGAGAGAGGGAAGCAGGCTTCCCGCTGAGCAGGGAGCCCGATGTGGGACTCGATCCCAGGTCTCCAGGATCATGACCTGAGCCAAAGGCAGTCGTCCAACCAACTGAGCCACCCAGGCTCCCCTATTTTTAATTTTTTGAGGAAATTGAGGAACATCCAAATTGTTTTCCACAGTGGCTGCAGCAGTTTGCATTCCCACCAACGGTATACAAGTGTCCCTTTTCTCTACATCCTTGCCAACACTTTTTTCTCATTGTTTTATTTTAGTCATTCTGACAGGTACAAGGTGATATCTCATTGTGGTTTTGATTTGAATTTATCTCCCTGATGATTAGTGATGTTGAGTGTCTTTTGCTCTCTGTATGTCTTCTTTGAAAAAATGTTTGTATCTTCTGCACATTTTTTTCTTTCTTCCCACTTTCAATTGGATTTTTTGGTGTGAAGTTATGCTATTTCAATATTCTTAATCACATCTGCAAAGTTCCTTTGCCATACAAGGTAACACCCATAGGTTGCAGAGATTAGGATGTAGATATCTTGTGGGGAGCCATTATTTGCCTATCACAGATAGCAAAAAGATAAAAGGCAACTATAATTCAGGCTTCAAATCTGCTGGATCCAACCATGATAGAAAAACTAACCAAAAGTAAGAATATCAACAAGAAGAGAAAACAGTTTGGGGGAGAAGAGTTTATTTTGGGAGATTTTAACTATGATACTGGGGTTGGTGGGACATAATAGAGAGAGGCCCACAAGAAACTTTGAATATCAGAGTTTGGAGCTTTGAAAAAGTATCCAATCTGAAGATAAAAGATTTGAGAGCTTCTTCAGAAATATGGTAGAGGAAGAGTTTAAGCTCTTTGAAAGTAGAAATTAGATGCTTGCAGTTCTAGCCTCAGTGACTAGCATGATGTCTGGCTCATAGTAGATTCTCAACAAGTGTTAATTGAGTTTAACAGATGAAAGTAAGATCCCAGGGCTCAGTGGGTTAAAGCCTCTGCCTTTGGCTCAGGTCATGATGTCAGGGTCTTGGGATCGAGGCCCATATCAGGCTCTCTGCTCAGCAGGAAGCCTGCTTCCTCCTCTCTCTCTCTGCCTGCCTTTCTGCCTACTTGTGATCTCTCTCTGTCAAATAAATAAATAAAATCTTTAAAAAAAAAAAAGAAAAGAAAGTAAGATCCCAGATGAGAACAGCAGGATGGGGTGGAGAGTATGGAAGAGTGGAATCTGGATGGGAGAAGAAAGTTTCCTTCTTTGAAACAAGAGGTAATAAAAGGCAGAAAAGGCATTCATGCAAAATAATTTTGAAATGAACAGAATATATTGCAAGATCTCACTTTGGACAATTCTGGTATTATCAAAATGGAAAGTGAAGTCATCAGTGAGGAATGTTAGAGTGAGATTGCGATTTGTAAAGTAAACCATAAAATGTCAGAACTGAAAAAGACACTGTACAGTAGCCCATAGCCCTCAATTTACAGATAGGAAAACTCAGGATTCAAGAAAGGAATATATTTGCTTGGGTTACCAAAGCAAATAGAGTTTGGTTCAATACATGCAACAGATATTTATTGAATGTTGACTGTATGCCAGGCAGATGCTATGCTAGGTGATGGAAGTACAGTGAAAAACAAGGCAGTCATAGGACCTAGCACAGTAAGTTTTTAGTACAGAGGCAAAGACACAGAAGTAAGCAGGGTGGTAAGTACTATGGTGGGAAGAGCTTAAAGAGCTTAGGGAGAGATGGGCGCCTGGGTGGCTCAGTGGGTTAAAGCCTCTGCCTTTAGCTGGGATCATGATCTCAGGGTCCTGGGATCGAGGCCCGCATCGGGCTCTCTGCTCAGCAGGGAGCCTGCTTCCTCCTCTCTCTGCCTGCCTCTCTGCGTACTTGTGATCTTTCTCTCTGTCAAATAAATAAATAAATCTTTAAAAAAATAAAAAAATAAAAATAAAAATAAAAAAAGAGCTTAGGGAGAGCATAAAGGAGGAATCATGTGAGGTAACAAGAAATGAATAGCAAGACTGGTGAGCTGATATTCCAGCCCAGCTGAGGGCAGACAGTATCTTGGCTGTTCACCCAGGTACCAGTTTCATGACCTAAGTGATATTTATAATTCCAGGGAGAAGAAAAGTAGGCAACTCCCAGGACCTTGACTCTGATTCCAACATTCCTTTGTACTTGGCTCTTCTCATGTTCCCCAGACAGGCCAGACCATGGGAGGAGCACTTCAATAAGTTCAACTGGTGAACTAAATCCTATAAATTTGAACACACTAACAAATAGAAAAACTCAGAAGTTTAGCTCTACTTTTCCAAGGGCATCCGGGAGGACTGAAGAAGCTAACAGAGCAGGGATTAGTTGCCTGAAGAAAGTGAGGTTTGCAATGAGATTTTAAGTCCACAACCAGGGAGATTAACAGAGAAGGCAGCCCGCTTTGTTTCACTACTTTAATATGCCATCACATCTCTCTTAAGACCAGTTGTGCTAGGAGCCAATAATAACTTAAGGCAATTATGTTTTGGCAAGAACACATTTAAAGTGTACAAAAATATATATACCACTTCTCTAGCTTAAAATAGAACAATTACATTTCTATTACTTTTCTAATTAAATGATCCCTAGCCCCTCAGCTTACCCGTCATTAGAATATGCTTCTTCACTCTCTAGGGTGCCTCTTCTTGCAAGGGTCCTATGCAACTCTGGGGTCATATTTATTTCAAAGGGTCAGTACTGGCTTCTGTAGCCTTGAGGAAAGAAAGCTGGAAGCCCACTCAGTCCACCTAGGAAATGTTTTCTTCAGCTGTTGTCCCTGTTGCTAAAATACAGCATTGCTAGGAGTCCAGCAGTCCAACCCCATCCTGGGTGCCATGGTGGGTGAGACATGTGCTGGCACAGAAACTTTGCTAAGTATTAGGGGTAGTAACAGAAGGACTGACTGCTGTACTCAGCTGTGGGCAGGTCACACCACCCATAGGACTCAGCCTCAAAGCCTGGCCCACCTGGGTAGTGGCAAACGTCCACTGCACTCAGATAAAGAAACCAAAACACAATGGAACTCTTTCTGTTGAGACACGAGTATAGTTTCCCAAAGAAGAGTGGGGGAATGCTACAGGGGCTGCAGAACAAATACTGGGGGAACTTTATAGAGAGAGGTTGAGAGACAGGAAACAGAAGTGCCAGTGAGACATCCTTCTTCTGAAGGCCTAAAATGGTGAGATTTCCTGCCATCCCCTCGTTGAATTCTAGTGAAAGGTTTCATAGATAAAGGAGAGCTTTCCACCCCATGGGTCCTGACACACTGGGGTGCTGTCAGTGGATTAGAAGTGGGCATGGATTATTGATCTTTTTAATGTTTGGGGCAATCGGGTAGGGCGTAGGAGAGCTAGAGCCCCCAAGGCAGTTGTCACCAGCTGTTGGTGGCTGAGGTGAGTATTTTTTAAAAAAGATAGACCTTGTAGATCAGAATGTAGAATCTGCCGTACAGTCTTCACAGCCAGCCAGCACAAAGGGCACTTCCCACAATTGTGGCTCCTTTTCTTCATCCTGAGCAGACAAAAGAGGTGCTCCACCACCAGGACATCAATTTGGGGGAAACCGGGGAATGAATGAGGAGGGGAACTGCTAGGGTAGGAGTTCCCCTAGTAACAGCTCCAAGTAACAGACTCAAATTAATGTCTTCACACGTCACACACTTACCATCTGTTTGCTCTGCCCTTTCAGTTGAATCCAACTTAGCCATGTGGTGACTACACGTGTGTTCTGCAAATTATAGCATCATCATGACCGCAAAATATTGTGCTTGACTTAAAAAAGTTCAACTGGATTTGAAATCCATTGTGTCATCAGAAGATACTTCATCATAGTATTTATCAATAAAGGAAAATGATGTTTTAAATATACTTCAACTCTTGCAAATTTTGGAATGATTACAAAACAAGGTTTAAATTGTCTTTTTTTAAAAAATAAATAAATAATCTTTTTTAAAAAGACTTTTTTTTTTTTTAAAGTAAACTCTACACTCAACATGCGGCTCAATCCTGAGATTTAGAATCCCACGCTCTACAGACTGAGCCAGCCAGGCGCCCCCAGGTTTAAATCGTCTGTACCATCTACTTGTGGAAACAAAGTTTCTTGTGAATGGGGACCATGAAGGATTCAAAGAGTCATCACCAAAACCCTGATAGGGAATGTGTATAATCACTTCAAGCATAACACCTGATATAAAAAGTTATATTGAATGGGGGTGCCTGGGTGGCTCAGTTGGTTAAGCATCCAACTCTTAATTTTGGCTCAGGTCATGATCTCAGGGTTATGAGATGGAGCCCCATGTCTGGTTCACATGTTAGGTGTGGAGCCTGCTTAAGATTCTCCCTCTGCTCCCCCCCATAAAAAACTTATATCTAAAAAAAAAGGAAGCTCGTGTTTTTCATGAAACATTTAAAAAATATTTTATTGTGTGCCTGGGTGGCTCAGTGGGTTAAACCTCTGCCTTCAGCTAAGGTCATGATCTCAGGGTCCTGGGATGGAGGCCCGTGTCAGGCTCTCTGCTCAGCAGGGAACCTGCTTCCTCCTCTCTCTCTGCCTGCCTCTCTGCCTACTTCTGATCTGTCAAATAAATAAAATCTTTAGAAAAAAAAAGAAAAAATATTTTATGTATGTTTGACACAGATGTTTCATATCTTCTTTTTTAAAGATTTTATTTGATAGAGAGAGCACAAGCATGAGGAGTATCAGGCAGAGGGAGAGGGAGAAGCAGATGGGGGGCTCCATCCTAGGACCCTGGGATCATGACCTGAGGTGAAGGCAGATGCTTAACCCACTGAGCCACCCAGGTGCCCCACACTTATATTTTCTTTAACATTTTGTATTTATTTGTTTTTTTAAGATTTTATTTATTTATTTGACAGAGAGAAACACAGCTAGAGAGGGAACACAAGCAAGAGAGAAGAGTGAGAGAGGGAGAAGCAGGCTTCCCGCCGAGCAGGGAGCCCGATGTGGGGCTCGATCCCGGGTCACCGGGATGATGACCTGAGCCGAAGGCAGTCGCTTAACCAACTGAGCCACCCAGGTGCCCCTGTATTTATTTTTCTTATAATTATATGACAGGAAAAAGTAATGGATATTGTCAGTAAGTTTCCTATACATACCCTCTATTTTCCCCCAGGTGTTACAACAGATGTTATTACTTTCCATTTGTGTCATGATATGAAGGGGTTGGGACATCACATTAGGATAAGAAGAAAAAGAGAGTTGCTTAAACCACTTTACTCATCAGACTTATTTATTTGCAAGTGGCTCAAATACAACTGGTTTAAGGTGAATAAGCAGTGGGGGTAGAAGAGTACCTTTACTGTCCCAAGAACCAAAAATGTATCAATGGTAGAGAAAGAGCTAGCCGCATTGATGACTGGATGAAGGAAGGGAAGGAAGAAGGCTTTAAACAAATCTGGGCTTTTATCTTTATAGCTGCGTCCTGTATTAGTATAAAAATTCTGGAAAAAATGATTCTTACTATCCCACTTTGGGTCAGGTGGCCACCCCTTGACCAATGGTACAGGGTCTGTTAGCAGAATAGTTGCTGAGGATTTCATGACTCTTGATAGCCTCAAATTTTTGTTTCGCAAAATCTGCATTGTAGTTCTGTGTATCTCCAGTCTGGAAGAGACAAGACTGGAGGGTTTCTGGAAAGGAATGGTGTCAGCTTCCAGATTACCTTCCACGATTCCAGTTGTTACAGGGCTGAGAAGACACAAGTCCTTCCCAGTTTGATTATTAGGTAAAGCCACCAAATAGTCTTAGAGGGCTACTACAGATGGTTAGATGGCTCCTCTAGCATGACAGACTTTAAGATTAACATCCCTAATTTCTCCTCTATATGGAAGCAAGGCCCATGCTACAACAGGGTATATCAATCAAGATGGGCTAGGATCTGTTAGGATTTGAGTGATAATCCTCAAATCTCAGTGGCTTCAAATAACAAATATTTATATCTCATTCTCTCTTCATGTCCCTCATGAGTTGGCAGGGCTCTCTGTTCATTATGATCACTCATGGACCCAGCCTGAAGGAAAGAGAATGCTCCAGAGAGCCTACCTTTGGTAACTAAATTCTCTGGTTTAAAAGTGACATATCACGGGCGCCTGGGTGGCTCAGATGGTTAAGCGACTGCTTTCAGTTTGGGTCATGATCCTGGAGACCCAGGATCGAGTCCCGCATCGGGCTTCCTGCTCAGCGGGAAACCTGCTTCTCCCCCTCTCACTCCCCCTGCTTGTGTTCCCTCTCTAGCTGTGTTTCTCTCTCAAATAAATAAATAAAATCTTTAAAAAAAAAAAAAAAAAAAGTGACATATCACTACTACTCTCTTATCAACTTGGGCTGCTATAACAAAATACCATAGACTGTGTATCTTAACAGAAATTTATTTCTCACTGGGAAGTCCAAGATCAAGGTGCTAACCAAATTGGTTCCTGGTGAGAGCTCTCTTCCTGGTTTACAGATGGGTATCTTCTTGTATCTTTACAAGGTAGAGAGAGCATCTCTCTTGTGTCTCTTACTTTCCTCATTCTCTTCCTCTTTTCTTCCCCTCCCCCTTCCTCCTCCCACTGCTGTTTCTTCTTTGGTTATCCTTTAATTCACTCTTCATTATTTTTTGTGTGTCTCTTCCTGAGTGCTCTACCTTCATGACCTAATTACCTCCCAGACTCCCACCTCCAAATACTATCACATGGGCTTCAGTATGTGAATTTTGAGGGCACGCAAACATTCAGTCTGTAGCAACTACTCACAAATCGCAGGCCCCACCTAACCTCAAAGAGGACAGGAAGTGAAATCCTACCACGTACCTAAGGAGAACCAGAAAAACATGGTTAATAGCATTAATGTTTATAACACTGGTTTATGACTGTATATGTTGGAGAATAGGTGGTTGAGGCCTACAAAAAAATGACACAGGTAGGTGGTCTCTCAGTATTATTGTACCTGATTTCAGAAGACTACAATATGAAAAATGCAAATTATTAAACCAGAGCAAATGTGGGTTACATATTCACAGTGCATGAAGGACAGATCTCTGTAACACATCTAAATGTTTATTTACAGATAATTTACTAAAGAATTCTGTAACTCTTGAGTTGAACCTTGGGTTAACACTTTTCACACACGTTTGAATTTTTACTGTATGTGGTATTGTGTATCTCAGTGTTTCTGACACAGCATATAAATTGATCCACAGATTCTCTGGGGTGAGTTGTAAAGGGTCGCTTGTTAGTCAAACCCAAGGAGAAGACCAAAAGGCACAGTGAAATTTAAAAAAGTGACATCAATTATGCAGAATAAGAAATTCACAGGGGTAGGACAAGAGTAATCTCTTCCGCCACATGAAAAGCTTTTTCTTTTTCTTTTCAGAAGTGGCTGATGGGATTTTCTTAGGAGACTCAGTAGATGACATATTTACACATTAAAATGAATAACAAAGACCTGGGAAGACACCTTATTCCCACAGCGAAACTGTTATAACAATAACCCAATATTAACATATGGCAATGCCTTCACTCAAGAGGATACCCCACACCTCTGTGAAACAAGGACAAAAGTACACTTCTAGTCAGTTGTCTTTGCCAGTGAACCTCAAAATCATCAGCAACCAATGCACAGCCAAAATTTGCCACCTGTGACAAGGTGAACCGAACAAAAAGTTCATCTGCCTGGACATAAACTTTCCATCAGCCCCTGGGGATTCTGCTTGTCAAGTGTTTGCACTGGGCTAGCAAAGTTGGAAGCCTTCAAACGTGGTAGAAAACTTGGCTATCAGTCCTCATGGACTTGACATTCCACTTGGAAGAGACAGATCTGATGGAAGGAAAGAAGGAAGGAAGGAAGGAAGGAAGGAAGGAAGGAAGGAAGGAAGGAAGGAAGGAAAAGAGATGGAGGGAGGAAGAAAGAAAAGTTGTAATTGCAGGCATGAAAAAACAGCCTTCAGTACACAAGCAATACTACTAACTCACCAGGATCATGAGTACCACCACTACCCTATTCCCCATTCTCCAACCCCTTGAACTTGGCTGCTTTGCCCCAAAAGTATCTGGAAGATTATACTGCATGCCTGCAGCAAATCAAATAAGAAAATTGGGGGGAGCTCCTTCCCAGGAAAACCCAGAAAATTTATTGAAAGCTGAGGCACGGGTAGAATCCTGACACCAGGAGATACGGAATGTCTGACATTCATTCATTCCCTTACTTAGCCATTCATTTGCAAATGTTTATGAACATCCATTAATTGCTAAGCTGCATACTAGGCATTGGATAAAATGAACATGGTCCCTGCCATTATAGAGCTCACATCCTGGTGAAGGAGACTAGTATAGGTGACCTTGAACAACCTAGGGCTTAGGGGCACCAATGTTCTGTGTAGTCAAAACTCTACAAATTTTCACTCTCCAGAAATGTAGCTACTAACAGCCTACTGTTGGCCAAAAGCCTCACAGGTAACATAAACAGTTGATTGATACATATTTTGTATGTTATATGTATGATATAGTGTATTCTTACAAGTAAGCTGGAGAAGAAAAAATGTTAGCAAGAAAACCATAAGAGAAAATACACTTACAGTATTCTACTATAGTTATAAAAAAGAAAAAATCCACGCATAAGTAGATCCACACAGTTCAAACCTATGTTGTTCAAAGGTCAGCTGTAAACTGTTAATTATGCTGCTATGACAGAGGAATACAGGGACCGTGGCGGCACTAAGGAGGTGTCCTCAGCACAACTTAGGTGACTCAAGGAAAGACTCTGGTGATATCAAAGCTAAAGCCCGATGAAAATGTAGAGAAAGAGAGCTCCAGGCAGAGTGAAAGCTACACGCAGAAGCACCGAGGTAAAAGACTCAAGTGGAGATCTAGAAAAAGACCACAGAGCAGCATCTTAGAGTGCAGGAGAGGAATGGGAGACTGACAGGAAGTGAAGCTAGAGAAATAATCAAGTACAGGTATTGCAGTAATAGGGTCCGTGGTCAAATGAACGAGGCTGATACAAAAGCGAAGTCAAGCAAAGCTTTATCTCACTCCAAGCATCAGAATCTTACTGGCCCCGGGGCCAGGGTCTCTTCTCTCTTCTCTGGGGAGAAAAGGACCACACCCAAAGTCTCAGGCCAGCTTTTTTTTTTTAAAGGTTTTATTTATTTGACAGGGAGAAACACGGCCAGAGAGGGAACACAAGCAGGGGGAGTGAGAGAGGGAGAAGCAGGCTTCCTGCCGAGCAGGGAGCCTGATGTGGGACTCGATCCCGGGTCTCTGGGATCATGACCTGAGCCGAAGGCAGTCGCTTAACCAACTGAGCCACTTAGGCGTCCCTCAGGCCAGCTTTTATACCGCCCCCAAAATCACAAACTGACTAGGGTCACGTCAGCACTGGAGCTGACCCACTCAAGAGGTTTGCCTGAGTTAATTTGCACTTCCATGGCCTCTCAGCTGGTAGCAGCTGCCCACCCTTAGTTTGCATCCAAATACTTCCCCCAGACACTCCCCAGGAAGTGAGATTAAGGGGGTTACTGATTGGGCGTATTCCCCCAACCTGGCTTGCCTTTGTTTTCCAGGGGCCATTTATCCATAACACCTGGAGCTGTTTTTCTGAGTAAACAGGATGGCGGCTTGGATTCCAAAACTGGACCTTACAGCAGAACTTTGCAGACCATGGGATCGAAATTTGGACTTTATCCTACTGGCAGTAAGAGCTTTAAGCAGCAGAGTGTCCTGAATAAGTCTACATTAGAGAGATGGGTCCGGTTGCAAAGAGGAGAAGGAATGGGAGGAGGGCAAGAGAAGAAAAAGGGAGCCCATTAGAGGGTAGCATTTGATGCCCCAAGCAAGAAATGATGGTGGCCTGGGAAAGGAAAATAGATGTTATAGTGGAGAATAGGAGAGGTTCAATTGGAGAGGTGTTTTTGAAAGTAGACTTGACAGGATTTGGTCACTGATTAGATAAGGAGACTGGAAGAAAGGTCACAGAGGATTTTCAGGTCTCTGACTTGAGTTACAGTGGGGTTTACTGACTGATGGGGGTAGGGTGTTACAGATGAGAGCCACCTCCCCGGCCCTTGGGGGGCTCAGTCTTTAAGCATCTGCCTTCTGCTCAGGTCATGTCTCAGGGTCCTGGGATCGAGGCCCACATCAGGCTCTCTGCTCAGCAGGGACCTGCTTCCTCCTCTCTCTCTCTGCCTGCCTCTCTGCCTACGTGATCTCTCTCTCTCTGTCAAATAAATAAAGTCTTTTTAAAAAAAACACTTTCGGGGGTGCCTGGGTGGCTCAGTTGGTTAGGCGACTGCCTTCGGCTCAGGACATGATCCCAGAGACCGGGGATCGAGTCCCACATCAGGCTCCCTGCTCGGTGGGAAGCCTGCTTCTCCCTCTCTTACTCCCCCTGCTTGTGTTCCCTCTCTAGCTGTGTTTCTCTCTGTCAAATAAATAAATAAAATCTTTAGGGGCACCTGGGTGGCTCAGTTGGTTGAGCGACTGCCTTCGGCTCAGGTCATGATCCCGGAGACCTGGGATCAAGCGCCTCATCGGACTCCCTGCTCGGCGGGAAGCCTGCTTCTCCCTCTCTCACTCCCCTGCTTGTGTTCCCTCTCTGGCTGTGTTTCTCTCTGTCAAATAAATAAAATCTTAAATAAAATCTTTAAAAAAAACCAAAACACCACTTTCACATATGAACTTACTATAGACATTGTGGAAAAGAGACTCAAGCCATGGAATTGCACAAAATTTGTGTGCCTTACTAAGAAGAAGACAGTGATTTTTTTTTTGAGTTTTACTTACTTAAGTAATCTCTACACCCAACATGGGGCTTGAACTCATGACCCCAAGATCAAGAATTGCATGCTCTTCCAACTGAGCCAGTCAGGCACCCTCAGAGATGCATTTTGATGAAGAAATGCATTTTGATGAAGAAATCAGCCCCTATGATACACAGAACTACATGTCACATGATCTGTTAGAGAAAGAAAGTACAGGCTCAGTGAAGTGGCAGATCATTAACCTTCCACTAGACAGATTTTGTGACTCCGCTTAAATTCATGTGATCAACACCCCTTGCAGATAGCCTTTTGAAGTCTTTTTTTTTTAAAGATTTTTATTTATCTGACAGAGAGAGATCACAAGTAGGCAGAGAGGCAGGCAGCGAGAGGAGGAGGAAGGAGGAGGAAGCAGGCTCCCAGCCATGCAGAGAGCCCAGATGCCGGCCTCTATCCAAGGACCCTGAGATCATGACCTGAGCCAAAGGCAGAGGCTTTAACCCACTGAGCCACCCAGGCGCCCAGCCTTTTGAAGTGTCTTAACTATAATATTTTATACACCTCATCTCCCTACCAAGGAATCCCTACTAAGATTTAAGAGTTTTTTCCCATAACTGCTGGAGCTATTCCAGAGAAACTTGAGAGGATGTTCAGCTAAGAATGAATTTTACCAATCTGTTTAATTCCATCAAAGCATGGTTATAAAACTTGATACTGTTTGTATCAGGGTCCTCCCAAGAGACAGTCTGTGGCCGGGGAGGCGGTGTCTGTGTCTGTGTGTACAGGGAAAGAAAGAGAGAGAAAGATTTCTTTTAAGGAATTGGGATGCATGATTGTGAGTGCCGACAAATTTGAAACCTGTAGGGCTGGCTGACAGTTTGGAAATTGAGGTAAGAGTTGTTGCAGTCTTGAGTCTGAACTCTATAGGGCAGCCCAGAGGGCTGGAAACTTGGGAAAATTTTCTATGTTACAGTTTTGAGGCAGAATTCACTTCTTCAGGAAACTTCAATCTTTGCTCTTATGACCTTCAACTGATTGGATGAGGCCCACCCATATTACAGAGCATAATCTGCTTTACTTAAAGTCAACTGGTTATAAATGTTGATCACATCTAAAAAATATTCATAGCAACTTCTAGACTTGTGTCTGACCAAACTACTAGGTACCATAGTCTAGCCTAGTTAACACATAAGATTAACCGCCAAACTGTTTTTCTTTTCACTATGTTGTTGTGATGGTCTGTGAGAACCCAAAAGAAAGGAGTGTTATCCTACATGTACTTCGCTCAGGCGTGGGAGTGACTTTTTCTAAAGACAAATGGCTCCTTTTTCTCCACAGTTTGCCACAGCCATACATTTGGGGCTTTTACACAGTGGCTAAGAACCTTACATTTTTCACTTATTTTTTATGACACATAATTTGCAAGATGGAAAGACCCTCAGGCATGCACCTAGTTGGTACCAAATTCTAATGTTCATTAATGTCTTATTCTCCTCTCCTTCTTCTTCCTTTTTTTTAAGTTTTATTTATTTATTTTTAATGATCTCTACACCCAACATGGGGCTTGAACTCATGACCTGAAGATCAAGTGTTGCATGCTCTTCCAAGTATGCCAGGCAGGCACCCCAGTTCTCCTCTCCTTCCAAGCACACAGGGAATTACACTTCTCCATCCATCATGAAGTTGGTAAGGGCCATGTGGCAAGTTTCACCAGTGGGTTGCAGACGGAAATGACACAGATCATTTGTGGAATGGGGTATTTAATTGCTTGTGTAAGATCCTCAGACTCTCTTTCTTCCCATGCTACATCCGTCAAGTTTAAAACAATCATATGTTCAAGATGGTGCAATTATCAGGTGGTGAAGTCCCCATCAGCTTGGATGGTATAATTGCCATATAGAGGTGCAGTTGTGCTAGAAAGTCCCTCAGACCCACATTAGATATGACGGACAAATAAATCTTTGCTGCCATAAGGCACTACTTTGTTACTATTTGTTACTATATCATAACTGGTACATCATCAACTAATCCCTACAAACTTAGAAGGACAGGAGGAGGCAGGTAGCCAGCTTTAACCAAATCATCCATTCTTCTCCTCTACATAAGAACTCCCTCCCTTCATCCCTTTTTCTTATTCTTTTTTTTTCAAGATTTTTATTCATTTATTTGAGAGAGAGAGAGTGAGCAGGGGGAGGGGCAGAGGAAGAGGGAGAGAATCTCCAGCACTCTCCGCTGAGCATCCCACCACTGAGACCATGACCTGAGCCAAAAGCAAGAGTCAGTTGCTCAACCCACTGTGCCACCCAGATGGCCCCATTCTTTTTTTCTGATGCACTCTCCATTATACACAGTCTCATTCCATCTCCCATCTACACCCAATATACAAACTTCCTTGTGTTAAAACAAATCATTTTAAAATGCAGTATTTTCTTAAGGTTTTATTTATTCATATGACAGAGAGAGAAAGAGCGAGCACAGCAGGGGGAGCAGCAGGCCGAGGGGGAGGGAGAAGCAGGCTTCTTGCCAAGCAGAGAGCCCGGTGCAGGGCTGGATTCCAGGACTCTGGGATCATGACATGATCCGAAGGCAGTCACCCAACGACTGAGCCACCCAGGTGCCCCTAAAATGTAGTATTTTAAGATGCCTCTTTGAAACAGACTGTACTTCTGTCGAATATTAAATGAAAACTTGCTGATCAGCCCTAATTTTCAAATTTAAAAACCAATAGAGTCCCTTAATGTTCTACCCTCTTCCTTATTCATAAAATTCAATGTCTCTTTGATGTGCTAAAACACTTCAGCTTGGGTTCTCAGCCAGTCAAAACAGACCAAAAAATGTGACTCCATTGTATTAAGGTCCATCAACCAAAATGATTGCATTTCTGGCATGTACTGGAAGAATGGAAAAAGCATCATTGGAATAAAATATTGCCACAGAGGTGCCTGTTTATATAAGCAAATATGTTGGCAAGACCTATTTAGCAGCAGGTAGCCTTTATGAAAGGTCATTGACCTCATTCCGCTTAAACTAGCCAAGGTCGAGAAGGGGAAAGAGAGGAAGGAATCAGTTGGAATCTGCCTGTTATGATGGAAAGTTAACAAGGAGCCTAGGATAAATTGTGAGGTCTAGGAATTTTTTTTTAAAGATGTTATTTATTTACTTGACAGAGAGAGACCATAAGTAGGCAGAGAGGCAGGCAGAGAGAGAGGAGGAAGCAGGCTCCCTGCTGAGCAGAGAGCCCGATGGGGGCCTAGATCCCAGGACCCTGAGATCATGACCTGAGCTGAAGGCAGAGGCTTTAACCCACTGAGCCACCCAGGCACCCTAGGAGTTTTTTTAAAAATATTGGTGGATAAAAGTTGAGCTAGCTGTTACTTAAAGAATATGAGCACAGAGCTTGAGAAGTGGAAATGTGAACTCATCTTTAGTTTATTTAAGCTGCTTCTTTTGCGAGAGAGGGGCTGGGGAGAACCCTTGAATGGACCTTTCAGTTCCCAAAATGCAAAGTAAGTAATGATGCTTTGTTCTTGAAGGAAATTATGAAGCAACCCGAATGAAGATAAACTCCGACTGCTAAACTGAGCTCTGTTTGATGATATAAATGGTTGTGAAAATTGCTGGATGTTGAACTAGGGTCAGCTTATGTTTCTGCAGATTTTTTTCTTTTTGTCCTGGGGACCTATCCTTGGCCTTATGATTACTGCTTATTCTTTTTTTTTTTTTAAGATTTTATTTATTTATTTGACAGAGAGAAACACAGCGAGAGAGGGAACATAAGCAGGGGGAGTGAGAAAGGGAGAAGCAGGCTTCCCGCCGAGCAGGGAGCCCCATGTGGGGCTCCATCCCAGGTCTCCAGGATCATGACCTGAGCCGAAGGCAGTCGCTCAACCAACTGAGCCACCCAGGCGCCGCTGATTACTGCTTATTCTTATGGAAATATGTATCCTCCAGTTTGAGTGATCCCGCACAGATGGGCAGTAAGCCAGAAAAGACACAGAGGAAGGGCTTTCACTTTAAGCAGAAGAGAGAGAAAATAAAATGGGTCGGTATTAAAGGCTAGCCTCTTAATTCTGGTAATTGAGGGCTAGATTATTTGGACAAACTTCCTACCTGAAAACTAGTGAAAAATCAGAAAAAACATAAAAATTACCATCTTAAAAGCATAGAAGACCCAACATGTGATAGTACTGAATTACAAGGCCAAAATTAAAAAAGAAATATTCACCAGGGAGATGAATAAGAGCAAAAGCAACTTTTTCCCTGAGGGTTTTTGACAATCCCCCCAATTTTTGAATTTCCATTTCAAAAACTCACAGAAGAGTGTCAGCAGGACAGAAGTCAAAGCCCAGAGCCCTCACAAACAAACTTGCCCACAATAAGTCAGGACCCTTTCCTTGGGGAAAGTTGGAGCTAGAATTGGGACAGGTCGTACATGGGATTACAGCCTAAATCCAATTCTCTGGGTTATTCAAAGAGCATCAAGCCTTCAACTACACTTAAAGCAATACAATATTGCTGGTGGCCCGAGTGCCTGACAGAAACAATACATATCCTCTTTGGAGGGAGTTACTTTATCCTTGATCTCAAATTATTCTTACCAAAAAATTGAAGTACAGTGAGGAGCATGCAAAAATGACCAAGCACACAAGGAAATTAGACTCCAAGAGCAAGAACCAGTAGAAATGACCGACAAAATCAGTACTGTGTTTTACATAGAGAAATCATAAATGAAGTATGCAATTTCTAAAAATGTTATTGTTGTTTTTGTTTGTATAAGTTTTTGTATATTATTTACCTGGATTCACTAATTGTTAACATTTAAACAGAATGATAACAAAAATTCTAATTAGCAAGTCTTGTGGGATTTCCCCACCAACAAAATTAAGCAGTTGTTAGTACGGTGTCTTATTTACTTTACATCTTTACTTATATTTTTAATGTTTTCTGTGTAAGAAATAAAATATTACACATATATCCCATCACCTCCTTTCCTTTCCTAAGGTAACTACTATCCTAAAATTGGTGTATGTCTTTCCCATGTATGATTTGTACTTTTACTACAAATAAATGTACTCATAAACAATAAATAACTCTGTAATATCATTTTTCTAACTTGTAAAAAATATCGCTTACAGAAATTTTTTTAGCTTTAAATAGTAAGATGAATGACATTAAATGCCAGTGTTAAGCATTATTTTATATACTCCAGATTAATACTTCATATACATATATACTTTAATCAATAAATTAAACAAAAACTGAAGTGCAAAAGAAAACAAAAACAAAGACTAATGACATGGAAACCATAAATAAAGTAGAAAAAAAATCAACAAATCCAATTTTTAAAAAAGACTTATTAATAAAATTGGCAAACTGTTTGTGAGATTATTTAAGAAAAAAGAAAAAGACATAAATAATCACGATGGGATCAGAGACAAAAAGCAGATTTCATGCATATTTTGGACATTTTTCAAAAATAAATGAGAAGAATTACTGAAACTGGTGAGCCTGGTGGTGGGTACTGAGGGCACCTATTGCATGGAGCACTGGGTGTGGGGCACGGGCAATGAATCTTGGAACACTGAAAAAATAAAATAAATTCAAAGTCAAAAAAAAAGAAGAAATAAAAAACCTGATCAGATCTATAACAAGAGATTGAATCAGTAATCGAACAAAAAGAGCACAGGACCAGATGTCTACACTAGCAATTTCTACCAAACATTTAAAAATAATTAACACTGGAGCACCTGGGTGGCTCAGTTAGTTAATCATTAGACTCTTGGTTTCAGCTTAGATCACGATCTCAGGGTCGTAAGATCCAGCCCCACTTTGGGCTCTCCACTCAGTGCAGAATCTGCTTGTCGCTCTCCCTCCCTCTGATCACGTGTACTCTGTCTCTCAAATAAATAAATAAATAAATAAATAAAATCTATCAAATAAAAGAATAGGGTGCCTGGGTGGCTCAGCTGGTTAAGTGTCTGCCATTGGCTTGTTAAAGTCCGATGTCGACCGCCTTCCCAAAGAGAAACCAAGGACGTTCAGGATAATGCAAATTACACACTGAGGTTTATTGCCAGCTAGCTGGGGGTCTAAGTTTATTTCCAGCTAGCTGGGGTCCAAGCATCCACCCCTGCACAGCAGGTTTCAGCAAGGACCCCGAATGCAAAGGTCTAGGGGTTTATATGCATTTCCAACAGCAAGCAGGAGCCACACAGTCAACTGCCCATTCGTAGTTTGCATCCCTGGATGGGTTTTAAGTGGTTAGGCGTCTCCCCCAACCTGGCTCACCTTTGTTTTCCAGGGGCCATTTATCTGTAACACATGGAAGTGTTTGAGTAAACAGGATGGCAGTCGGTATTCCAAAACTGGACCTTACAGGTGAAAGGATGCTGTAATGGCCCCCACCCTCTAGAATGTCAGAGCAGACCCTCGTCCTCTTATCTAAGCCCAGCAACGGGTAGGCAGTTACCCAGCCCCCTCAAGCCCTGCGGAGAACTAAAGAAATTCCATAAGACTGTAAGTGTGCAACTCATCACGTACCCCTTGCTAACCCAAATTAGGACAGATGTTCCCCTGCAAAGGTGGTTGGGGAAAAGATTGGCTGCCTGTGTGCAGACCATGGCTGTAATGTCTTAAACTAATTGGCTATCAAGGTGCAGGCTTTGTTGTAACAGACACTGTAATCATATATAAGGTCACCCCCGGAAAAACTCGGGGCTCTCAGCCGCTGACTGGTTTGGG
Source organism: Spilogale gracilis (assembly GCA_004023965.1). Classification (NCBI taxonomy): domain Eukaryota; kingdom Metazoa; phylum Chordata; class Mammalia; order Carnivora; family Mephitidae; genus Spilogale; species Spilogale gracilis. The sequence goes on from PITA01012511.1 coordinate 19,329, forward strand.
GTCAGGCTGTGAGTCCGAGCATGCTCGAATAAACCCTTTGCTTTTGCATGGAACTGGTCTCTCAGAGTCTTCCTTGATAGGTGCGGCGTTCTAAGGCTCCCAGCTGACTGCCCTCTTGGGTGGTCGACTCTTACACAGGCTCTGGTCATGAACCCAGGGTTCTGGGATCGAGTCCCACCCACTTCAGGCTCCTGACTCCCCCACTGCTTTGGCTTCTGCCTATTTCTCTACCTCTCATGAATAAATAAATAAAATCTTTTAAAAATAATTTAAAAAGAAAATTAGGGCGCCTGGGTGGCTCAGTTGGTTGGGCGACTGCCTTCGGCTCAGGTCATGATCCCGGAGACCCGGGATCGAGTCCCACATCGGGCTCCCTGCTCGGCGGGAAGCCTGCTTCTCCCTCTCTCACCCCCCCTGCTTGTGTTCCCTCTCTGGCTGTGTTTCTCTCTGTCAAATAAATAAATAAAATCTTTAAAAAAAAAAAAAAAAAAAAAAAAAAGAAAATTAAAATAATAATAATTAACATTAGGGGTGCCTAGCTGGCTGAGTTGGTAGACCATGCAACTCTTGATCTGGGGGTTGTGGACTCAAGCCCCACCTGAAAGATTACTTGAAAACAAAATATTTTTTAAAAATATTTAGGGGCACCTGGGTGGCTCAGTTGGTTAAGTGACTGACTTCGGCTCAGGTCATGATCCCGGAGACCAGGGATCGAGCCCCACATCGGGCTCCCTGCTCGGCGGGAAAGCCTGCTTCTCCCTCTCTCACTCCCCCTGCTTGTGTTCCCTCTCTGGCTGTATTTCTCTCTGTCAAATAAATAAAATCTTTTTAAAAAATATTTTATTTGTTTATTTGAGAGAGAGCATGAGAGGGGAAAGGTCAGAGGGAGAAGCAGACTCCCCATGGAGCTGGGAGCCCCATGCAGGACTCGATCCTGGGACTCCAGGATCATGACCTGAGCTGAAGGAAGTGGCTTAACCAACTATGCCACCAAGGCGCCCCCCCAAAATAAAATCTTTAAAAAAAAAATCAACAAAAATAAATAAATAAATAAATAAATAAATAAATAAATAAATGAAATAATAATTAACAACTCCAAAAAGCAGAAGTGGAAAAAATACTTCCTAGCTCATTCTTGAGGCTAGCATTACCCTGACACCCAAGCCAGACAAAGAGATAACAAGAAAGAAAAATGACAGGTCAATATCCTTTATGAATATAGATGCAAAAATCCCCCAGAAAATACTAGCAAACCAAATTCTGCAGCATATTAGGAGGATTATAAACCATGTTCAAGTGGAATTTATCTCACAAGTGCAAGAGTAGTTCAACATAAGAAAATCAGTCAGTGTAGTAATATTCCACATTAATAGAATAATGGGAAAAATCCACATGATCATCTCGATTGATGCAGAAAAAGCATTAGCTAAAACCTAACATCCTTTCAGGATAAAACATTTTTAAAAAAGTAGGAATAGAAGAGAATTTTCTCAACCTGATAAAAGGCATTTATGAAAAATATGTAGCTGATGTCATAATCAATGGTGAAAGACTGAAAATTTTCCTCCCAGTTCTTAAGTTCAAGGTTGTCATGGGTGCCTGGGTGGCTCAGTGGGTTAAAGCCTCTGCCTTCAGCTCAGGTCATGATCTCAGGGTCCTAGGATCTAGGCCCACATCCAGCTGTCTGCTCAGTGGGGAGCCTGCTTCCTCCTCTCTCTCTGCCTGCCTCTCTGCCTGCTTGTGATCTCTCTCTCTCTGTGTCAAATAAAATCTTTAAAAAAATAAAAAATAAAATCTTAAAAAAAATAAAAAGTTCAAGGATGTCTTTTTCTTCACTGCTATTCAGCATCGTACTGGATGTTCTAGCCAGGTCAATTAGGCAAGAAAAAGAAATAAAAGACATCCAAATTGGAAAGGAAGAACTGAAATTCATTCACAGATGACATGATCTTATAAACATAAAATTATAAAGACTCCCGAAAAATCTACATAAGCTAATAAATGAATGCAGCAAATTTTCAGAGTACAAGATCAACATACAAAAATCAATTGTATTTCTATACACTAGCAATCCTAAAAGGAAATTTAGAAAACATTTGCATTTACCATAACATCCAAAAGAATAAAAATACCTACGAATAAATTAAACCAAGGTGGTCAAAGAGTTGTATACTGAAAATGACAAAACATCAATATGCGGGAAGAAATGAGAGGGATTGAGTCCCAGCCAGAATTCAGAAACTATTACACCCTCAGATCTTAGCACAACAGTTTTACATTTCTTTTTCAATGGCTACAAGGATCTATCCTCGTATCTTTTCACGTATTGTTTTAATATTCATCAGAAAGGGAGGCTTACAAATAAATATACTTCAGAGGGTTAATATACATGTGAAAAGCAGTTTCAAGTCTATATTTTGAAAACAAGGGCAGTCAAAATAAAGAAGGTAAAATATTCATCAGATAATACATATCTGAGAAGAAAAGGAGTCAGTCTTCGTCCGGAAACAAAGATGAAAGAAATAAGAGAATAAAGAATTTTTAGTTGAATTTTTTAACATTTATAATATGTAATTTAGTTAATTTGATTATGGAGAGACTGATTGGGTTAATAACAGTCATTGGCCATTTGCCTAATTCTGATGTTGAGGTTTTTTAACTGATTCAAAAGAGGACTTTGTATATTAAGTAAATTCACCATTTATCATAAATCTAAATATTTTTTCCACAGCTCATTGTTTTTATTTTCAATTTTCATGTGCTATTAGGAAACTATACATTTTTATGTAGTCAGATTTCTCAATCTTTCTGTGATTGCTGAGTTAAGGATCATACTTTAAAGTAACTTCCCCAATTTAGGATTATTATTTTTTTAAAGACTTTATTTATTTATTTATTTGACAGAGAGAGAGCTCACAAGTAGGCAGAGAGGCAGGCAGAGAGAGAGGAGGAAGCAGGCTCCCTGCTGAGCAGAGAGCTTGATGTGGTCCTCGACCCCAGGACCCTGAGATCATGACCTGAGCCAAAGGCAGAGGCTTTACCCCACTGAGCCACCCAGGTGCCCCACCTTAGGATTATTGAAATGTTTATGGGAGGGCATCTGTATGGCTTAGTTGGTAGAGCAGAGCGTATGACTCTTGATCTCAGGGTTGTGAATTTGAGCCACATGTTTCCTGTAGAGTTTACTTTAAAAAAATCATTTCCAAAAAAGAAAAAGATGAAATTTTATTTAAAAACAGAAAGAAAAAAAATAAAAATAAAAAAATAAAAAGAGAACGAAATGGGGCACCTGGGTGGTTCAGTCATTAAGCAGCTGCCTTTGGCTCAGTTCATGATCCTAGGGTCCTGGGTTCAAGCCCCACATCAGGCTTCCTGCTCAGCGGGAAGCCTTCTTCTCCCTCTCTCACTCCCCTTGCTTGTGTTCCCTCTCTAGCTGTGTTTTGCTCTGTCAAATAAATAAAATCTTTAAAAAATAGAGAGAAAGAAATGTTTACTGATATTTTCTCCTAAAACTTTTGCTTTAATATTTAAATCTTTGTTCCATTTAGAATTTATCTGGTTTAAGGAATGAGGTACGGATCAAGTTGTTTTGGAGGGCAAAGGGAGAGAATCAAGCTTTATTTTTTTTTCCCCAAAAGGCTAACCAATTGTTCCAACATCATTTCCTGAAAAGTCCATCCTTTCTGTATTGGTTTGAAATGTTACTTTTATCATATAATTAATTTCCAAAGAGATTTAGTCTGTTTTAGAACTTTCTGTTTTCTCTACTCATCTGAAACGGAGTTCAATTTTTCCACTTACCATTTTATTTCTCCTTATTGCTCTGAGTGTCCCTTTCCTGATACCAAGGTATCTCTATGATCAAGCCAGAAAACAACTTAATAAGCATGAAATGAGAATCCAAAGAAATACATGGTTTGGGACCAATTCATGGAGGCCATCCGCACTACCTTTACCCAGTAAGAGAGAATGCCTCTCCAATAACCAATGGTATACAAAGCCTTTTGTGATCTAGCTCTTGTCCTTTTCCAATGCCATCTCTGGCCACTTTCCATCCTCTCCTCCCCTCACCATTTCTTAGGTGTTCCCAAAACGTCTTGCCATTTCATATCTTCTTGCCTGGTACCTACTATCCTTTGCCCAGAAGCCCTTTCTTCCTTATCTACCTGGTGAATTCCCGTCCAATCCTCTAAAACCCAGCCACACTGTAAATTGTCTGTCACTCCTCCCATCCCATAATGCTTTTCATTGAAAAGAGTCAGAAGCTAACTTATTCATATTTGTATTTGCAATGGCTAAAACAACAAGTACACAGATGTTCCACAATGTTTGTTGAATGAAAAGCTTTATTCAAATCATGCTGATGTTTCAATTGTGAGAAATGTTCTTATACTATATTGGGGTGGTTGACATTCAGTAGTCTTACTTAGTTCTTCAGAAAAAAAGTTTACTCTAACCAATATATCATCCCTTCCCTCCCTATCCCACTGGCCTAGTGCACTTTATTGAACAGAGTAGGGGTGAGGATGGGGACAAAAGAGGGGAAAGTCAGGAGAGGAAAATAGTATCCTTAAAACAGCAAAGCCAGGGGTGCCTGGGTGGTTCATTTGGTTAATTGTCAGACTCTTGGATTTCGGCTCAGGTCATCATCTCAGGGTCGTGAGATCCAGCCCCATATCCAGCACACATCAAGCCCTGCATTGAGCCCCACACCAGGCTCCTTGCTCAACAAGGAGTCTGCTTGACATTCTTTCCCTCTGCCCCTCCCTGGCTCATGTGTGTGCTTTCTCTAAAATAAATAAATAAATCTTCTTAAAAAATCCCAGCAGAACTATATTAGACACAATAGAGGGTAATAGGATTCTGTTTCCATATGCATTTGCCTGAATTCATTGCTTGTGTAAAACAAGGCATACGGTAAAAGCAGCAGGATATTGATACTACAATAGAATATTCAGATTATAATAATAGAATTAGCCAAATATGGTGCTGCTTTGATTGGACAAATATTAAAAAATAATTGAACTGTTTTCTTACACTGATAGGCACTCTATGGTGTAGTGTTTTTTTTAAAGATTTTATTTATTTACTTGACAGAGAAAGAGATCACAAATAGGCAGAGGCAGGCAGAGAAAGAGGCTGGAAGCAGGCTCCCTGCTGAGCAGAGAGCCTGATGTGGGGCTTGATCCCAAGACCCTGAGATCATGACCTGAGCCTAAGGCAGAGGCTTAAACCTCTGAGCCACCCAGACGCCCAGTATGCTATTTTTTTTTTTACATTTTTTTAAAGATTTTATTCATTTATTTGATAGAAACACAGTGAGAGAGGGAACACAAGCAGGGAGAGTGAGAGAGGGAGAAGCAGGCTTCCCGCCGAGCAGGGAGCCCGATGTGGGACTCGATCCCGGGTCTCCAGGATCATGACCTGAGCCGAAGGCAGTTGCTTAACCAACTGAGCCACTCAGGCGCCCCGGTATTTTTTTTTTTAAGATTTTATTTATTTGACAGAGAGAAACACAGCCAGAGAGGGAACACAAGAAGCAGGGGGAGTGAGAGAGGGAGAAGCAGGCTTTCCTGCCAAGCAGGGAGCCCGATGTGGGACTCGATCCCGGGTTTCCGGGATCATGACCCGAGCCGAAGGCAGTCGCTTAACCAACTGAGCCACCCAGGCGCCCTATGATATGGTTTTAAACTGCACTTTCTCACATAAAATAATTCTCATTTGGGTCCAAAGAAACCTTTATTTCCATGACTACACTTCTAAAATCTTAAAATTTTAGTACCAAATGTGAGCTTTAAAGTGCTCTCAAGGGGCGCCTGGGTGGCTCAGTTGGTTGAGCGACTGCCTTCGGCTCAGGTCATGATCCCGGAGACCCAGCATTGAGCCCGGCATCGGGCTCCCTGCTCGGCGGGAGGCCTCCTTCTCCCTCTCTCACTCCCCCTGCTTGTGTTCCCTCTTTCGCTGTGTTTCTCTCTGTCAAATAAATAAATAAAAATCTTAAAAAAATACAAATAAAAAAAATAAAGTGCTCTCAAAGTTTTACCAAAAACATGGCTGACATAGAAAAGTACTTACACATTCAAATTCCTTTTCTCCAGGGACTAGTCATTTTAATCTGTTTTATATACATAGTCCTTAGAGTCAACTGTATTATAAATGACACAGGTTGGCTTGAATTCTGTCAAATTGTTCTCCAACTTCTTGGTGCAATTTTTAAATCTGTTTTTCAGTTAAAAATTTTTCCTCTTGATTTATCAGCATGTTTTCTACCATTTCCAACCACTATCTCATTTTATGGAAGCAAAAAGGGTGAGAGGTTACCAGATGATGAGGACAGTTGATTTGTGTTAAAACCAGCAATAAAAACTCCACAATTCCTTTTGTTTCCCTTAAACATATTTCTTAGAAGTGGAATATATAGATTTTCCTTAAAACCTAGTATATTTACTTTGCATGATCTTTTCTGATGGCATTTTCCCAGAATAATGGAGAGAAAAGGAAGGCTTATCTGGATAAATTGCTTTGAACCATGTCAACCTGGGAAATCTAGCCACTGAGTTCTTGTCACCCTCCAACAATTTGTTTGGAGCAGCTGAGGAGAGATGAGCCGTAGCTTTATATATTTCACTTTGGCAGAGTGGTTGTTCCCACACCACTGGTCTTATCAGCAGTCATCAATCCGCCGATGGCTAGGATGTCATGGAAGAGAGGGGAAGCAATGTGATGTGGTAGAGGTAGACCTATGACAGGGTGCTCATCATCCTATCTCGGTCTTTTATTTCCTATCTCGGTCTTTTAAAATGTGCTGTGTTTATACTGTCACAGAATAAGTAGAACCATGGTTTCTATTTTACCAGCCTTCCTCCACCCAACAGATTTTCTATGGGTAATCTGATGTCATTAAAGTGAAAGACATTCATGCTAATCCCTGATGTCATTACCATATCTTAAAACAAATACTACTGAATGCCATCTACGTGTCAGGCGTGGTTAATAGTATCTGAAGGACCAATACGCAAGGACTCTAATGGACATTTCCCAGCATCAGGTCACACAGGGAGCTATTTTGAGCAAGAAGAGTCTACACAGATGACTGGCTCTTCTGGTGGAGATAGAGTCTTGAGGCTCCTGTTTTCTTCGGTCTATTCCCTAATCCTGATCCTTCAGTCAACTCAAGATTTATTTGCAGGATTCTATAAGGATCAGGAAAGTCAGTATAAGTATAAACTTTCATAGAAGTTTAAAGTGAAAACAGAACATCTAACCTTTGCCATTAAGAATTTTATGGGGGGCACCACATAACGATTTTTATGGTAGCTTTACAGGAACTCGGAAGTTTCTTTTTTTTCTTTTTTTAAAAGATTTTATTTATTTATTTGTCAGAGGGAGAAAGAGAGCTCACAAGCAGGGGGAGCATCGGCCAGAAGGAGAAGCAGGCTCCCCACTGAGCAAGGAGCCCGAATGTGGGGTTCCATTCCAGTGCCCTGGAATTATGACCCCAGTCGAAGGCAGATGCTTAACCGACTGAGTCACCTAGGTGTCCCCAGGAACTGAAGTTTCTAAGGCCACCTTTCAGGACTCTTGGCAACAACCTGGGCTAAGTGAGGGAATTTCCAGTGTCTTCTCACCATCTCACTCTACATGTCATCGTTTACTTCTACAGGTCCCTGATGGGACAATCACTCATACTCCGTACTCAAGAGTTTTTCTGATTTCTCATCTAAGTTTACTGGTCTCTAAACCAATCATGCTAAGTTATTAATGCTCGATCCTACAGTATTCCCAAGTGCAGCTGCACTCACATAGTGTACTCTAGATGGCATATGGTTTTACCAAAGGAAATCATAGTGCAATGTCCACAAAAATGACCAGGAGAATTGAGATTGTGTATTTTGGCCTACCTATGGGTGGGGCAGGCTCTGGAGGCTTAATTAGATCACTTGTGCACGAATTTCTTTGAGAAATTTCCTTGTTGAGACATAGTAATTGGACTTTTAACCATAGGCCCTTCCATAGTTCCTCCAGTCTTCATACTATATAAGGTAAAATGAACACCAGTATGCATTTGCTCCAGTAGTAAATTGGGCCTTAAATAAAAAGATAAACAGTAAATTTTCATTATAGACATAAACTCAGGTAGAATTCAACATCCGTACTATTTGATATTTAGTATTATACTTTCTTATACTGTGGGTTTATTTTCCTCATAGACACCTCTCCCTAATTCAAATGAGGACACAAGACCCTATCTGATAATTTGTACTTGGCCAAACCCATGCACACAGTAAATTTTCAATATTCTTTGAAGAATTGAAGCAATGCATGATGCTTGACCCTAAGAAAATGTTCAATGTCACATGGTTTGTGTATTTGTATGTGTTTCATACAACTATCAGAGCTCCTTTTTTTCTTTCTTTCTTTTATGGTTATCACCATTTCTTAGAATAAATGACCTTCGAGGTGTCTCCACAGCTCACAGTACTTTTTGCTTCTCTCAGCACTACTTTTCTACCAATGTGGATTAGGAGTCATGTCTACACTCTGTGACTCTGCCCCCATGATGGCAGTTGATTGGATGAGGGGTAGTGCCTGCCAAAAAGTTAACCAATCAGGTTCTTTCTCCTGGGAATTTTTCCATGCGGCCTAGAGTCAGCCAGTTAGTCTCTGTGTCGGCAGAGAAGCCAAGAATGTCCTTCTGCAAAGAGAGAAAAGCAAATATAAGACACCCAAAGAGAGTATGCATTCTGGGCTCCTGTGATGAGTTTCTGGTCCCTGGTTCTGGTTCTTTCTTGAGGTCCAGCTATGTTCCTGCCTGCCTGCAGATACTGTGAGACCACCACCATTTCCTTTATGTAAATGATCATTTGTATCTTTTTGCTGAAGCTGGCTTGAGATACAGGTCACTACTTTATTTTTTTTATGTTGTCAGGTTTTAAGCAGAATCAAACATTCAGTGGCATGAAACACTCCATCTATCTCTTTGCTGCTCCCCATCTCATAAATTCAAAACTCAAATATGACACAATTTTAAGAATTATTTTGACCAGCCTCCTCAACCCAAAGGAGATTAAAAAAGTAGTCATGTAAAAAAGCTAAGGTCAAGGTGTCTTAATATCACAGCTAATGGCTAACCATTTGTTTACTGGTGGCTTCCATTCCATCCTGAAAGCTGCTGAGCGTAACTCAATGTCAAATAAGTGGTTAGTGATTAGTTACCCTGGTGACTGTCCCTCAAGGTAAACCATGCTCTGGGGACACACAAGGCACTTTCAGTGGAGGTAGTTACTTTTTCCAGGTTGGGTACAACACTTGGCTCTCAAAAGCAAGACGAAGAATTTACAGAATGTTCTGTGATTCTGCACCCTTGGAATTAAGCCCTGAGATTCCAGAGCATTCTCAAGAACAACTGTCCCCAGTGCTCTGGAGGGAGATTTGTGGGTTGATGAGCAGGCTGTTTAATTTCTGCATGTGCTGTGGGCACCAGCACGTTGCCCACTCTGATTTTTATGCCGGCATCCTGAGTGATCACCCATTTATACAGTGGTGCTTTCAATACTTAACAACAAGCGGCCTGGCACAGGCACCTGTGATCATCAGTAAGGATGCTGACACAAACAACCCCTAAGGCTGCCCAGGGCACAGGCTACGGGGCATCAGCTCTGTCCAAGAAGCACGTGCACCCCACTTGTGTAGTACGGCATCTGCTCAGGGCCCTAATCTGCCCCATCCTTGTCTTCTCCTGCAGGAGCTGCTTCTAAAGTCCCAAGGGCTTCTGCTTGGCCGCATCCCTCAACCTTCGCAACCAACTGTTGACTCTGCTGGGGCCTTGCATCCTGGTTTGTCAGTTAACCCTGGGCACAGACTGAGCAGCATCCTCTTCCTTAAAGTAGACACTTAGGGATATCTGGGTGGCTCAGTCGTTAAGCATCTGCCTTCAGCTCCAGTCATAATCCCGGAATTCTGGGATCGAGCTCTGCATGGGACACCCTGCTCCGCGGGAGGCCTGCTTCTCCTCTCACTCCCCCTGCTTGTGTTCCCTCTCTAGCTGTGTTTCTCTCTGTCAAATAAATAAAATCTTTATTCATAATAAATAAATAAATAAAGTAGACAGGAGGTGCCTGGGTGGCTCAGTCATTAAGCATCTGCCTTCAGCTGGGGTCATGATCTTGGGGTCCTGGGCTAGAGCTCAATATAGGGCTCCCTGCTCGGTGGGAGGACTGCTTCTCCCTCTCCTAGTCCCCCTGCTTGTGCTCCCTCTCTCACTGTGTCTCCCTGTCAAATAAATAAAATCTTTAAAAAATAAATAAACTAGGCGCTTAGGACTTCTGTTACTATGGCCTTGTTTAGTGAATCCCAGGTTCTCTTCAAGGGGAAAGGTATATTCAAACCATGCTCCCCAACCCTAGGGTGAATTCCCACCTGGGGCTCCTCCTCAGTCTGGCTCTTGGAAAGACCATCATTTTCTTCCTGATCAACTTTGTCCACAGCTGAGCCCTGAAGGGGGAGGGTAATCTGGGGCCAGTATCTGGAGGTCACGGTCTTGTACTTCCAAGGGAGGACCTTCTGGCCTGGAAGCAGTGGTTGAAATCCCCATTTCAGACGATCTGGGTCTCTTGTGAGGCCGGCAGCACACTGTCCTGTTTTCTGGGGTCCCCTTCTTCCTGGGGGCCTGCTGTTTGCAGTACTGATGCAGGAGCCCCTGTCACCCCGGTGGGGCCCATGATCCTCAGTGGGCTGCGGGGCGGCCACGGGACCAATGCGATGACTCTGTCAGCCCTGTTTGCACAGTGTCCGCCCTCGGTGTCCCCCTGAGGGGGCGGTCCTGGAGGAGGCCAGTGGGGCTCCTGGACACCAAAAGCTCTGCCTCTGCTGGCTGTCCTCTTCAGGGTCTCGCTCGGCAGCTCGTTTCATGCACCAGGACTCAGCCACTGTGTTTGCCTTTCAGTTTATTGTCCTCACTTTCATCCACCTTGCAGCCGTTCACTTCCTTTAAAAAAAAAAAAAGCTTTTATTTATTTATTTGACAGAGAGAGAGATCACAAGCAGGCAGAGAGGCTGGCAGAGAGAGAGAAGGAAGCAGGCTCCCCGCCAATTGGAGAATCCAACGCGGGCCTCAATCCCAGGACTCTGGGATCATGACCTGAGCCGAAGGTAGGGGCTTTAACCCACTGAGCCACCCAGGCTCCCAGCTGTTCACTTCCTTGACCTAGCTAGGGGAAGGCATCTGAACTGGATCAAAGAGATATATTTGTATATCATTTTACAGCATTTGCACCCCATTCAGATTATGTTTTGTTACCATCTCTTGTGGAGATTGTCCATCAGGTTTCTCTGGAAGTTTAACTTCTCTTTCTGGGGCTGGGCAGAGGCGGCGTGGTGGGGCAGTGGTTTGGCACCCTTGGCTTCTCCCGCCTCAGGCAGCTGCACCCAGAAACACCAGCAGCTCCTACAGTTGACTACTTTAAATCAGAATCTTACCTAATCCATTTTCTGTTATCCAAAGTCCACCAGAGAGGAGTGAAGTTACCAGACGGGTTGGCTGACACAGCTTGCACACTGGGCATTGTTGAGCAAGCTAGGTGATGGCATGGCCTCATTACACATGTTGTAACTATTCAGAAATCCCGGAATCTGTGATCTAAGGTCAGCCATCATGTACAGACTCAGGGATGTGAAGAATACCTAGTATCATTACCAAAGCATGCCTCTTGTATTATGTGGCTAAAAAAAAGTAGATGTGGTATATATTTTTGAAGCTGTTTAATTTTTTAAATGCAGAATTTGGGGGCACCTGGGTTCTGCTTCTCTCTCTTCCTCTCCCTTTGCCCCTGTTCGTATACTCTCTCTTGCCCACTCTCTCAAATAAATCTTTTTTTAAAAGATTTTATTTATTTATTTGACACAGAGATCACAAGTAGGCAGAGAGGCAGGCAGAGAGAGGAGGGGAAGCAGGCTCCCTGCTGAGCAGACAGCCGGACATGGGCCTCGATCCCAGGACCCTGGGATCACAACCTGAGCCGAAGGCAGAGGCTTAACCCTCTGAGCCACCCAGGCACCCTCAAATAAATCTTTAAAAATCAATAAATAAATGCAGAATTTGACACAACAAGACAACATGCTAAAAAGAAAAACAAATGGAGCCATCTTGCTCAAAAATTAAGGTTTGACTGCAGCTCATGTCTACAGGGAGGAAGAGAAGAAATACATCTGGTGTCCTATAACTCAAACCAAGGGTGGCAACTATTAATTCCATGTGAATTGAACATTGACTAAAGCCTAAAGGATAACCTATGTTAGAGAATGAGCTTGTATTACACCAGTAATTACTATTTCAGTATAATACACATATTCTAATTGAGATATTTTCCTCAAAATTTACACTAAGTACTTTGATGCAAGTCTATCTGCCTGCTTCTTTTCCCTGGTTGTGTTCCATTATCTTACTTTCTGCTCCATGTCTGGAGCAGTTCTTACGTCCTTCTAATCAGATATTCTCTATGGGTCTGCCTTGCCCTGACAGTAACACCTCTCTACCAAAACCAATATCCTACTTTCAAATCAAAGCTCTTTTTTTTCACCTCCAGTTTTAGTTATTTTAAAATGTTTTTGGAATAATGTTAGAGTTACATAAAATTTACAAAGATAATACATAATGTGCCCATATATTTCATCTCCATGTTCCCCAATGCCAACACCATGTCTAACCATGGTATATTTGTCAAAACCAAGAAGGGAACCTGGGTGGCTCAGTCAGTAAAGCGTGAGACTCTTGATTTCAGCTGGGGTTATTATCTCAGGGTCCTGAGATCAAACCCTGCATTGGGCTCTGCGCTGGATGTGGAACCTCCTTGGGATTCTCTCTCTCCCTCTCCCTTGGCCCCAACTCACCACTTGCTTGCTCTCTCTCTCTCTCTCTTGCTCTCAAAAAAATAAAAATGTAAAAACCAAGAAACCAACACTGATACATTACTATTGACAAAACTCCAGGCTAAGATTTGGCCAGTTTTTCCACTACTGTTTTGTGTGTGGGTGTGGGTGTGTCTGTGTGTGTGTTGTTGTTGTTGTTGTTGTTGTTGTTGTTGTTGTTTTTACTGTTCCAGGAGCCAATCCAGGATACTGCATTGCATTTAGGAGCCCTTCCTTTTAATCTTCAATAGACAACCAGGAGCTTGAGGGAAACCTCTCTCAGTCAGAACCGCCTTTGAGTCTCACTTTTTTTTAAAGATTTTATTTATTTATTTGACAGAGAGAAACACAGCCAGAGAGGGAACACAAGCAGGGGGAGTGAGAGAGGGAGAAGCAGGCTTCCTGCCTAGCAGGCAGCCAGACGCGGGACTCGATCCCCGGTCTCCGGGATCATGACCTGAGCCGAAGGGAGTCTCCTAACCAACTGAGCCACCCAGGCACCCCAAGTCTCACTTTTTACAGAACCATGAAGACATCAAACTGGAAAGTCTGCCTAGTAAGTATGTTTCCTGGTTTCAGAGAATATCATTATTTCACTGGTTCCTCCTCTCCACTCCCAAGATCCTGCCTTAGTAACTTCCTCCAACATTTAACGTGGCTCCTTCCATCAAAGAGTGTTTTCCTTAAAACTTGCAATGTTCACACCCATACCTAGGAGAAATTAGAAACAGCAAGTAGCTTCCAACAAGCATTCAAATGATGCTCTACCTCTATAGTCTTCTCTAAGGAAAACCACAGCTCTCTTTTGTTCTTCTTCATCTCCTGGTTAAGTTCTTCTATCTTTTTCCCTGGCATATCTTCCCCACTACAGGTGCACTCTCCACTTACTTATCCACTGTATTCATCTTAAAAGGTCAAATAGAAGAGATTTCTGTCTCTTGGGGCAGGTGTGGGATGTCAGTAAAGACACATGATGTCATGTGGAAATAAAGCAGAATGAAGCAGGAGTTTATGATGTTCCTCTTTGGGATATCAGTAAAGACACATGATGTCATGTGGAAATAAAGCAGAATGAAGCAGGAGTTTATGATGTTCCTCTTTGCACTGCTATGGGTTATAATCATCCCAGCACTTTACCAAGTCACATTACCCAGGAAAGTTCTGGAACAAGGAAATAAGTAAGCTTCAACTGTAGGGATGCACAAAAGTATTTGGCCAAAATATCTGAGATATGGCCTCATGCTTTTAAAGGCCAAATGTCTGCCTTGACATCATTTCTGCCATCACAGAATGTGTGCAGGATGTAATCAATCATGTATGTTACCATCATATATAATCAGCATCGACATGTCAGTAATATGAACAAAGAATATCATTTAGATTTATTTTTAATATCTGAACATTTATTTTCAAATATAGATAAGCATTGTAGATGTCAGCTGGACTGAAAATCTCACTGTGTTCCTTATACGTTGAAATATTCCAGTCATTTGACATATAAATACATATTAATTATGGCAGGAGTAAAATGATATAACTCCTTTTTTTAAAGACTTTATTGATTTATTTGACAGAGAGAAAACAGCTAGAGAGGGAACACAAACAGGGGGATGGAGAGAGAAGGAGAAGTGGGCTTCCTGCTGAGCAGAGTGCCAGATGTGGGGCTCGATCCCAGGACTACAAGATCATGACCCAAGCCCAAGGCAGATGCCCAACGACTGTGCCACCCAGGTGCCCCTAAAATGATATGACTCTTAATGATGAATAGGAAAGCTTCTAATTTTATCTACAAACATAATTATTAGGAACTTACAGTTAAATTGGGAAATAAAGTCAATACAAATATTAAGAAAACATGCAGTGAGGTGCCTGACTGTAGGCTCCTCTTTTTTTAAGATTTATTTATTTATTTTAGAGAGAGAGAGCAAGCAGGGGAAAGGGCAGAGGGAGAGAGAGAATCCTGAGCTAGTCTCCCCACTGAGCATTCAGCTCAGTGCTGCAGGGCTCTGTCCCAGGACCCTGATATGACCGAAGCCAAAATCAAGAGTAGGGTATTTTTTTTAATTTTCTTTTAAAGGTTTTATTTATTTATTTGACAGAGAGAGAGATCACAAATAGGCAGAGAGGCCGGCAGAGAAAGAGGGGGAATCAGGCTCCCCACTGAGCAGAGAGCCCAAGGTGGGACTCTATCCTAGGACCCTGAGATCATGACCTAAGCCAAAGGCAGAGGCTTAACCCTCTGAGCCACCCAGGTGCCCAAGAGTAGGCTATTTAACTGACTGAGCCACCTGGGAGCCCTGAGCATGCAACTACTGATCTCAAGATTGTTAGTTTGGGCCCCACTTTGGGTGTGGAGACTACTTTTAAAAAATGCAATGACCAAATACATTAAAGAGCAATATTTTTTTTTAAGATTTTATTTATTTGACAGAGAGAAACACAGCCAGAGAGGAAACACAAACAGAGGGAGTGAGAGAGGGAGAAGCAGGCTTCCCGCCGAGCAGTGAGCCCAATGTGGGGCTTGATCCTGGGTCTCCGGGACCATGACCTGAGCCGAAGGCCGTCACTTAACCAACTGAGCCACCCAGGCGCCCCTAAAGAGCAATATTTTTTTATTTAAGTGTAAGATAAAAATAAAAATTACATATAATTCTAAACTTTGTAGAATTTTTTGTATTAGCCAAAACAATAAACAAAATAACGTTTAAGAACTGTATTTAATTATTAATTAAAATAAGGCTATGCTTGTTTTAAGAAAAAGTCTTATTTGAAAATATTTCTAGGGTACCTGGGTAGCTCAGTCAGTTAAACATCAGACTCTTTGTTTCTGCTCAGGTCATGATCTCTGGGTCCTGAGATAGAACCCTGCATGGGGCTCAGTGCTGGCCATGGAGTCTGCTTCAGATTCTCTCTCCCTCTTTCTCTGCCCCTGTCCCCGCTCATGCTCTCTAAATAAATGCTTAAATAAATAATAAGTAAAAATGAAAATCTTTCCATAACTTATGAGGATGAAATGTCAATTTTTCCACCTTAAAATTTCATAAGAAAAATTCCAAAATCATGTACATCTATGATAAATCATGTTCCATCTAAATATAATAATAAAAATATAATGAGTATAAGGGGAAGAAAGTCTTAGAGACAAGTGAGATAGCCAAAGCCCATTTGAGTCTCACTAAGCAAATTTTAAAACAGACTTTAAAATGTTTTGGTTTTTTTTTTAAGATTTTATTTATTTGACAGCGAGAAGCACAGTTACAGAGGGAACACAAGCAGGGGGAGTGAGAGAGGGAGAAGCAGGCTTTCCTGCCGAGCAGGGAGCCCGATGTGGGGCTCGATCCCGGGTCTCCGGGATCATGACCTGAGCCGAAGGCAGTCGCTTAACCAACTGAGCCACCCAGGTGCCCCCAGACTTTAAAATGTTTTAAGGAACTTCCTTATTGTTTTAGGTCTATGTGTTGCATTGATGCTTATAGACTACCAACTAATAGGGTCCGTGGTCAAAGGAACAGGCTGATACAAAAGCAAACGTTAAGCAAAGCTTTATTTTGCGCCAAGCATCAAGAATTACACTACTTGTGATCTCTCTCTGTCAAATAAATAAATAAAATCTTTGAAAAAAAAGAATTATACTGGCCCAGGGCCAGGGTCTCTTCCCAAGAGACAGAGTGGCCACACCTATTCTTACAGGCTACCTTTTATAGGGGAAAACCGTACCCTGAGCTGACCTGACTCAGTAGCTTGCCTGAGTTAATTCTTTCACTCTGCTGTGATGATGAATACATTTAATCCCCAGAGTGGTTTACCAGGGGATCTCCATTGGTCAGGGTCTGGGTGGTTAAGGGGATTAACTGATTGGGCGTTCCCAGCTGGTCCTGAGTACGGGGAACTGACTGCCCATTCTTAATTTGGCTTTCTAGGGGCACCTGGGTGGCTCAGTTGGTTAAGCAACTGCCTTCGGCTCAGGTCATGATCCTGGAGACCCAGGATCGAGTCCCGCATCAGGCTCTCTGCTTGGTGGGAGGCCTGCTTCTCCCTCTCTCACTCCCCTCTCTCGCTTGTGTTCCCTCTCTCGCTGTGTTTCTCTCTGTCAAATAAATAAAATAAAATCTTTTAATTTGGCTTTCTATACCTCCAGGTGAAAGGCTGCTGCAAAAGCCCCCCCCGCCCCACTCTCCCGGATGTAACTCCAACGTACAATGATAGAGACCCAGCACAAACTGCCACCCTTGGCAACCTGTCCAAAGCAACCCAAACTCCATTGTCTGAAGGTAGGGACCCAACCGAAACCGCCACCCATGACAACCTGTCCAAAGCTTCCAACTGAAACTGTCACCCTTAGCAACCTGTCAAGCTTTCTTCCCGAAAAACGCACAAACGCAGCTTGCAGTGATTGATGAAATGTATGGTCGATGCGCGGGCTTTGCTGTAGCGGACAATGTAGTTCCATATAAGGCCACCCCCGGAAGGACTCGGGGCTCTCAGCCGCTGACTGGTTTGGGGTCAGGCTGGGAGCCCGAGCATGCTCGAATAAACCCTTTGCTTTTGCATGGAACTGGTCTCTCAGAGTCTTCCTTGACAGGTGTGGCGTTCCAAGGCTCCCAGCTGACTGCCCTCTTGGGCGGTCGACCCTTACACAGGCACAGGAGGTTAAGGGGGTTAACTGATTGGGCATCTCCCCCAACCTGGCTCGCCTTTGTTTTCCAGGGGCCATTTGCCCATAACACCTGGAGCTGTTTTTCTGAGTAAACAAGATGGTGGCTTGGCCTAAATAGGTCCTTACACAACCACTCTCAGTAGTTGAAAGCTTTGAGATTTGCTCAAGCTATGACTCCCAACTACAAAATTCCTTCTAGAAATTAAATAACAGATAAACATTTATAGGAATTATATTCTACTGTGTACAAAATGATTAGTGATACTAGAAGATGTGCCACTTTTTTATTTTGTGCATTGTACACGTGGACATGCAGAAACACCCAGAGATCTTTTTTAAAATTAGACACAATGGATTAATGCTTTTGTTTTACTTGCTTACAGTATCAGTTAGCTATTGCTATGTAAAAACAGCTATCTAGGGGCGCCTGGGTGGCTCAGTTGGTTAAGCATCTGCCTTTGGCTCAGGTTATGATCCCAGGGTCCCACGATCAAGTCCCACATCAGGTTCCCTACTCAGCAGGTAGCTTGCTTCTCCATCCGCCTGCTGCTCCCCCTTGTGTACACTCTTTCTCTTTCTGACAATAAATAAATAAAATCTAAACAAACAAAAAAACAAACAAATAAATAAATAAAATTGCTATCCAAAAACTTAATGGCTTAATATAACAACCATTTATTTGGCTCACAATTCTTCAGGTTGGCAATTTAGTCTGGTTTCAGTTGAGCTTCTTAATTTGTCTATGGGCAGCTGTGTGTCAGCTAGGTAAATTTGCTTCTGGGGGTTAACTGGATGTATACATGCAATAAATACTAAGATATAGGCGAAAATTTATAGTTAATTTAAAATTTTTGAGTCAATTACATTGCTCCATTGTCACATTTCTAGATCCATAGTTTAAAGGCAAATTTTTCACAAATTATTTTATATAACAGCCAGGGCTCATTTCTGTTCCTGCTAAGATGTAGAAACACATTCCCTTCTGTCTTCCTCACTGAATGCTCCTGTAAAACCTGGATAGAATGTATGGAGCAGCTATTTGAGGATTCTATAACCTAAGTGGTAGCAGACATCTTGGAAAAGAAGCTAAGAATTCAAAGTAACAAAAATTGGCACCCCTAAACCACCCCTGGTGTCAGGGGCAGCAACACCAACAGCATCAGCAGCAGGGACCCACAGGGCCTAAAACTCTGAGGAAGGGAAACCTTCCTTTTCAGGAAAATGTAGGACCAAGAGGGTAGAGCACACAACCACCATTGCTTTTTTTCTCTTTCCTTCCAGACATGAGCATAGTCACAAGAAGTACCTGGCAGAACAGGGTACTAAAGTCCCAGCTTTCTGGCCAAAGGACTGAATAGGGAAGCCCCAGGAATCAGAAAGTACCAGAGTGATGGCCAAGAGAGAAGAGCTCAGGAAAATGGCTCCGTAGAGTAGTTCATGAATTCCTTATAGAACTGTACACCATAAAAATTAAATTTTACTGTATGATAGAATAAAAATGAAATAAACATAAAATAAAAATTAACCAAAAGAAAAAACCCACCAAAGGCATTTAAGGTATCAGAAATAAAACCATAAATGAGGGTGACAATCTTAAAACTACATCTGAAAATATTCAGAAAGCAAGATTTCCAGTTCCAGTCCAACATGAAAGAAGTTTGCAAGTCACCACTAAGAGAGAAAATAGTTATTTCCCCATTTTTTATATTATGAACTTGTTTAAAGAACCTAGGGCATCCAGGAGGAGGCTCTAAAGCCTGTTGGAGGTCTGGCTAAAAACATATGTAAATTTTGGGGCACCTAGGTGGCTCAGTTAGTTAAGAGTCTGTCTTTAGCTTAGGTCATGATCTCGTGGTCCTGGGATCAAGCCCTCTCCCTCTGAGCCTCCCTCTTGCTCCTGCTTGTGCTTTCTCTCTCTCTCAAGTAAAGTCTTTTTAAAAAAATCTGTAGGGATGCCTGTGTGGCTCAGTCGGTGGGGAGCCTGCTTCTCCCTCTGCCTGCTCTGCCTACTGCTCTCCCTGGTTATGCTCTCTCCCTCCCTCTCTTTGCAAATAAATAAATAGCCTTTAAAAAATAATCTGTGAATTGTTTTGCCAACACTCATTCTTTCATTCACTTATTCTCTCACTTATCAAATATTAGCCAAGCACCTATTATGTGCCAGGCATTATATAAGTTGCTGAGTTTATGACAAAGTGCAAGACACAGTTTCTGACTTCAAGGCTTTCAAAGACTACTCAACAATGCAGGTCTGGTTTCCAGTCTAGCACGTAAAAAGTTTGGGAGTTTCTTCTCCAAGCTAACAACAAGTAAAAGGCTGAACAAACTGAAAGATCAGAAACTCTTCTTAGATCTATAAAAGACGTGAAGCTTAAAAAAAAGTGAGGTCAAAGAGCAAACCAGCGCTCACAAAATAGGAGAGACTGACAGGTGAATATAGAGAATTAGCCAAGCAGAAACCTCCAGGGAAACCAGTGCATGGGTAGGGAAACCTGAACTGTAATTGATGAATTGCTGAAGGCTTAGTATGGACAAATATGAGAGTCCCCAGGGGACTCAGCTATCAGGGGTTCCCCACACTTTTGTGTGTTTTACCTCCTAGATTTCTACCAGGGTGACACAATGAGTATCAGAGTATAATCCCCTCCTGCTTCTGGCAAGGAGAGAGGAAAAGGAACTGTTTTGAAATACACCAGAGCATTCTATTCTCCTTAACAAGGTCTGCCCTCAGAGGAAACTATTTAACCAGAACTTCACCTGTCGGGGTTTTATCAGAGCCTAACTGACCTGAGGAAGGCAAATATTCAAATCCACCATTGTATAGCCTTCCGCCTGAGAGAAGGAAAATACACCACAAACTTACTCAAGCCTTTTTCCTATCCCATCTAAGGGGGAGAAATAACACCTAAGAAGCATATGTGAAGTTCACAGTCCAGAGGAACAGGTTGACTAAAATCTAAGACCTAATTTAGAACTACAGAATGCTTCCCCATCCCCTATACCTTATTACGATATCATGAAAGACCTACCTACAGCAGTTCCTTTTACCAAGTACATCATGCCTGCCTATGAAGAAAAAATTACAGGAGATACTAAAGGGCAAAAACACAATTTGAAGAGATAGAGCAAGAATCTGACTCGAACTTCAATATTTCAGGGATATAGGAATTATCACACCAGAAATGTAAAAGAACTATGAATAATATGCGAAGGGTTCTAATGAATAGACAGCATGCAAGAAAGGATAGGAAATGTAAACAATAAGATATAAATTCTAAGAAAGAACCAAAAAGAAATGTTACAGATCAAAAACACTGTAACAAAAATGGAGAATGCTTTTGATGTACTTACTAGTAGACTGGACATGGCTGAGAAAAGAACTCTGAGCTTGGGGGATATCTCAGTAGGAACCTCCAAAACTGAGTAATAAACAGAAAAAAGATTAGAAAAAAACCCACAATATCCAAGAGCTGTGGGATGATTACAAAAGGTGTAACGTGCATAATGGGAGAAGAAAGTAACAGAAGAAATATTCAAAACAATATTGCTGAAAATTTCCCCAAATTAACACTGAACAAGACTCAAGAAACTTAGAGGATACCAAACAAAATAAATACCCAAAAATGTATACCTAAGCATATAATTTTCAAATTACAGAAAATTAAAGAAAAACTCCTGAAAGAAAACACATTAAAAAGCAGCCTTACCTATAGAGGAGCAAAGATTTACATTCAACTTCTCATAATACATACACAGAGAGAAACACCGCCAGAGAGGGAACACAAGCAGGGGGAGTGAGAGAGGGAGAAGCAGGCTTCCCGCCGAGCACTGGAAGAGGAATAATTGAAGGCAAAATTAGAATTTTAATTTTCCTTATTCTTTTTTTTAAGATTTTATCTATTTACTTGAGAAAGAGCTCATAAGCAGGAAGTAGGGACAGAGGGAGAGGGAGAAGCAGACTCTCTGATGAGCAGGGAGCTCCCCAGAACATGGGACTCAGTTCCAGGACACTGGAATCATGACCTGAGCTTAAGGCAGACACTTAAGTGACTGAGCCACCCAGCACCCTAATTTTTCTTATTCTTAAATGATTTAACAGATAACAGTTTGTTCAAAATAATAATAGCAACATTGTATTCAATTATGTACGCTTCTGTGTGTACTCAGGTACACTTATTGTACAAACAAAATAAATGACAACAAAGATGCTAAGGACAGGAGAAAAATGATTATTTTGTTATAAGATACTTGCACTATTTATGAAGCTGTATAGTCTTATTTCAAACTGGACTTGGATTAGTTGAAAATGTATATTACAAACTCTAGGACAACCACTAAAAAAAGTTTTTAAAAAAGTATAATTGATAGGCTAAAAAAATGAAAGAAAATGGAATTATATAACATGTTCATTAAGACCACAAAAAGCATGGGCACCTGGGTGGCTCAGTGGGTTAAGCCTCTGCCTTTGGCTCAGGTTATGATCTCAGGGTCCCCGGAGCCTGCTTCCTCCTCTCTCTCTGCCTGCCTCTCTGCCTACTTGTGATCTCTCTCTCTCTCTCTCTGTCAAATAAATAAATACAATCATTAATAAAAAATAAAAAGATTATGTCTAAAAAAACACAAGAAGCAGAAAAAAGAGTGGAAGACAAAAAAATAGGAACAAAGAACAAAGACAAAAATAAAAAAAAACACAATAAGAAACATGGTAGTCCAACTGTATCAATAATCACTTTAAACATCAAGGGTCTAAATACATCAGTTAAAAGAGAGAGACAGAGATAAAACAAGATCCAATTATGTGTTATCTACAGGAAACCCACTTTAAGTATAAAGATACATATAGATTAAAAGTAAATGCATAGAGGGGTACCTGGGTGGTTCAGTCAGTTGAAGATCCAGCTGTTGATTTTGGCTCAGGTTATGATCTCAAGGTCAGTGAGAATTCGGCTTAAGACTCTCTCTCCCTCTCCTTCTGCTACTCCCTACCCCTGCTCTCTCTAAATATAAATAAATAAATATTTAACACAATCAAACCTTGTGGGATGTAGTGAAAGCAGTGGTTCAAGGGAAAATTGTAGCATTGAATGCATATGTTAGAAAAGAAGAAAGAGGGCACCTGAGTATCTCAGTTGGCTAAGCCACAACCTTCAGTTCAGGTCAAGATCCTGGAGTTCCGGGATTGAGTTTCACATCGGTCTCCCAGTCCCACAGGGAGTCTGCTTCTCCCTCTGACCTTCTCCCTTCTCATGCTCTCTCTCACTCACTCACTCTCTCTCTCAAATAAATAAAATATTTTTTTAAAAAGGAGACAAAAGTTTAAAAAAAAAGAAGAAAGATTTAAGGTGAATAATCTAAACTTCCACTTTAGGAAACTAGAGAAAGAAAAGCAAATTAGGTCGAAAGTAAGCAGAAGACAAGAAGTAATAAGAAATAGAGAAGATACACAGAATTTAAGAAACAAAATAAATGAGCAAAGGGAAAAAGAGAGAGACAAAGCAAGAAACAGACTTAATTATACATAGAGAACAAACTGCTGGTTACCAGAGGGGAGGTGGGTTGCGGGTTGGGTGAAATAGGTGATGGAGATTAAGGAGTGCACTTGTGATGACCAGTGGGTGATGTATGGAAGTGTTGAATCACTCTACTGCACACCTGAAACTAATATAACACTGTATGTTAACTAACTGGAATTAAAATAAAAACTTTCAAAAAAGAATTAGAGTAGAAATCAGTGAAATTTAAAAAAGAAAATCAATAGAGAAAATCACTGAAACCAAAAGCTGGTTCTCTAAGACAAATGAAAGTGATAGTCTCGAGGCAGACTAAGGAAAAAATGAGAAAACACAAATTATTAATACAGGCATACCTTGTTTCATTATGCTTTGCTTTATTGTACTTCACAGATACTGTTTTTTACACATTGAAGGTTAGTGGCAACCCTTTGTTGAGCAAGTCTATTGGTGCCATTTTTGTAATAGCATTTGCTCAGTTTGGATTTTTTTTGTTTTTTTTTAAAGATTTTATTTATTTATTTGACAGAGAGAGATCACAAGTAGGCAGAGAGGAGGAAGCAGGCTCCCTGCTGAGCAGAGAGCCTGATGCGGGCCTTGATCCCAAGACCCTGAGATCATGACCTGAGCCGAAGGCAGAAGCTTTAACCCACTGAGCCACCCAGGTGCCTGCATTTGCTCACTTTGTGTCTCTGTGTCACATTTTGGAAATTCTTATAGTATTTCAAACTTTTTCATTATTATTATATTTGTTATAATGATCTATGATCAGTGATTATGATTACTGAAAGCTCAGATGATGGTTAGCATTTTTTAGCAATCAAGTATTATTAAATTAAGATATATATATTTTTTGGATATAATGTTACTGCATACTTAATAGACTACAGTACAGTGTAAATGTAGCTTTTTTTAAAAAAGATTTTATTTATTTATTCGACAGAGAGAAACACAGCCAGAGAGGGAACACAAGCAGGAGGAAGTGTGAGAGGGAGAAGCAGGCTTCCCGACAAGCAGGGAGCCCGATGTGGGACTCAATCCCGGGTCTCCGGGATCATGACCTGAGCTGAAGGCAGTCGCCTAACCAACTGAGCCACCGAGGCGCCACCTAAATGTAACTTTTTAAAAAAGATTTTATTTATTTATTTGACAGAGAGAGATCACAAATAGGCAGAGAGGCAGGCAGAGAAAGAGGGAAGAATGCAGGCCTCGATCCCAGGACCCTGAGATCATGACCTGAGCCAAAAGGCAGAGGCTCAACCCTCTGAGCCACCCAGGCACCTCTGCAAATGTAACTTTTATATGTATTGGGAAACCAAAAAATTCATTTGACTCACTTTATTGAAATATTTGCTTTATAGTGGTGGTCTGAAACTGAACCCTCAATATCTCCAAGGTATGCTTATATCTGGAATAAATGAAGAGACATCACTGCAGATCCCATAGACATTAAAAGGACAGTAATGGCATACTATCAATAACTCCATGCCCACAAATTTGAAAACCTAGATGAAACGGACCAATTTCTTGAAAGGTACAATCTGCTAAAACTCACACAAGAAGAAATAGACAATCCGAATAGGCCTATATCTATCAATGAAATTGAACTAATAATTAATAACCTTTAAAAAAACAACAAGGCCAGATGAATTTTACCAAACATTTAAAGAAGAAATTAAACTAATTCTCCACAATCTCTTTTGGAAGATAGAAACAGAGGTAATACTTCCAAATTCATTCTATAAGGCCAGCACACTGTAATACCAAAATCAGACAAAAGACATAACAAGAAAACTACAGACTAGTATCTCTCATGAGCATAGATGCAAGAATCCTCAACAAAATATTAGCAAACTTAATAATGCATAAAAAGAATTATACACCACAACCAAGTGGGATTTATCCCAGATACATAAAGCTAGTTCAACATTTGAAAATTGATTATTTAATTCATCATATCAATAGGCTGAAGAAGAAAAATGCCATGATCATATCAACAGGTGCAGAAAAAGCATGTGACAAAATCCAAAACCCATTTATTATTTAAAAAAAACTTTCAGTAAACTAAGAATAGAGAGTAACTTTCCCAACTTAAGAAAGAATATCCACAGTACTCCACATGCAAACAAGGAATCATGGAACACTGTATCAAAAACTAATGATGTACTGTATGGTGACTAACATAACATAAAAAAAGAATATCTACAAATAACCAATAGCTAATATTGTACTTAATAGCGAGAAGCTCAAAGCTTTCCCACTAAGAATGTCAACAAGGCACAACATCCCTTCTCACCCCTGCTTTTTAAAATCATACTGGTAGTCCTAGAAAATGCAATAAGACAAGAAAAAGAAAACAGAGGTATACAGATTGTGAAAGAAGAAATAAAATTGTCTTTGGTTGCCGATGATATACTCGTCTATGTAGAAAATCCAAAGGAATAGGGCACCTGGGTGGCTTAGTGGGTTAAGCCTCTGCCTTCAGCTCAGGTCATGATCTCAGGGTCCTGGGATGGAGGCCTGCATTGGGCTCTCTGCTCAGCAGGGAGCCTGCTTCCTCCTCTCTCTCTGCCTGCCTCTCTGCCTACTTGTGACCTCTCTCTGTCAAATAAATAAATAAATAAATAAAATCTTAATAAAAAAAAAATCCAAAGGAATAGACAAAGAATGGGAACTAATAAGCAATGATGCAATTCAATTGCTTTCCTATATACCAGCATTGAATAAACAGAATTTGACATAAAAAAATGCTATCATTTTCATTAGCACACCAAAAAATGAAAAACTAAGGCACAAGTCTAACAGTATGTGTATGAAGGAGTACTGACAACACTGACTCCATCTTTGGGCCCTCAGTCTTGTTTATGCCTGCGCAATTCCCTCCCTGGAGGCAACGTGTTCCAGGACCCTTAGAGGTTAATGTATGTCCTGACTGGAATGTGAGAAGGTTTGTTCTGATCTACTCCAAAGTGTGGCACAGATGACACCACTTTAGATAATTAGTCTTTGACCTCACCACAATGCCCTTTGCTCTATAAAAGCTATGGATTAAGGTTTGGACTGTATGGAGAATAGCTGTGTAGTACCTGGATTGTTGGTCTGCCCAATCCCCTTCTGCTAGTAAATTACCCTTAATAGAACTCTGTATAAATCATATGGAGTAGCTTGCATTATTTCTCAGTCTCCAAGTGCCTTCTCTGTCTGGAGAATACTTCACTGTCCCTCAACTACCTTCCAACATATATATAAGATATAGATGAGGAAAACTACAAAAATCTGATTAAAACTATGAAAGAACTAAATAAATGGAAAGATATGCCATGTTCACAGATAGGAAGACTCAATATTACCAAGATGTCAGTTCTTCCCAACTTGATCTATAGATTCAATGTAATCCAAATTAAAATCCTAGCAAGCCATTTTGTGGATATCAACAAAATTGATTCTAAAGTTTACATGGAGAAGGGAAAGACCCAGAATTGCCAGCATAGTATTGAAGGAGAAGAACAAAGTTGAAGGACTGACCTTACCCAACTTCCAGACTGATTATAAAGAAGACAGTGTGGTATTGGTGAAAGAATTAGACAAATAGATCAATGGAATAGAATAAAGAATCCAAAAATAGATCCACATAAATATAGTCAGCTGGTCTTTGACAAGGGAGCAAAAGAATACAATGGAGCAAAAATAGTCTTTTCAACAAATGGTGCTGAAACAAATGGACATCCATGTGCAAAAAAATAAATCTAGATTTTCAGAAAACTAGCTCAAAATGGATCTCAGATCTAAATGTAGAATGTAAAACTATGAAACTCCTATAATGTAACATAGGAGAAAATCCAGCTGACCTTGGATTTGAAGGTGAAGCTTTAGATACAACATCAAAAGTACAATCCATGAAAGGAAGGATTAATGGGGCTGGACTTCATTAAAATTAAATTTTTCTTCTCTGTAAAGACACTTTCAAGGGAATGAAAAGACAAGCCACAGACTGGGAAAAATATTTACAAAAGACATATCTGATAAAGAAATGTTATTGAAAATATACAAAGACCTCTTAACACTCAACAATAAGAAAACATGCAACATGAATTAAAAAAAAATGGGCCAAAGGGGGCACCTGTGTGGCTGGAGTTCATTAAGTGTCTGACTTCAGCTCAGGTCATGATCTCAGGGTTCTGGGCTCAAACCCCACGAGTCCCATGAGCCCCACATCAAGCCCTGTGTCAAGCCCACATCAGGCACCCCGCTCAGCAGAGAGTCTGCTTGTCCTTCTCCCTCTGCCCAACCCAGCTTGTGCTCATGTTTGTGCTCTTTCTCAAATAAATAAAATCTTTTAAAAAACGGGCCAAAGACCTTAACAGACACCTCAGCAAATAAAATAAACAGATGGCAAATAAACATATGAAAAAAATGTTCCACATCATGTGTCATCAGGGTAATGCAAGTAAAAATAACAATGAGATACCACTACAAATCTATTAGTAGGCCAAAATCCAGAGCACCAACAACACCAAATGCTGGTGAACATGTGGAGCTACAGGAAATCTTATTCATTTTACTGGATGGGAATGCAATGAAACCACTTTGGAACAGTTTGGTGGTTTCTTACAAAATTAAATACATGCTTACTATACAATTCAGCAATCATGCTCCTTGGTACTTACCCAAAGGAGAAAAATACTTTTACCTACACAAAAACCTCCACATACATGTTTATAGCAGCTTTATTCATAATTGCAAAACTTGGAAGCAACCAAGATATCCTTTAGTAGATGAATGAATAAATAAACTGGTACATCCAGACAATGGAATATTATTTAGCACTCAAAAAATAAGCTGTCAAAATTAATAAGTCAGGAAACAACAAATGTTGGCGAGGATGGGGAGAAAGGGGAACCCTCCTACACTGTTGGTGGGAATGCAAGTTGGTGCAGCCACTCTGGAAACAGTATGGAGTCTCCTCAAAAAGTTAAAAATAGAGCTAGCCTCCAACCCAGCATTTGTACTACTAGGTATTTACCTCAATGATACAAATGTAGTGATGCAAAGGGGCACTTGTACCCCAGTATAGCAGCAATGTCCACAACAGCCAAACTGTGGAAAGAGCCCAGATGTCTATCAACAGATGAATGCATAAAGAAGAGGTGGTATATATATACATTGGGTTATTACTCAGCTGTCAAAAAATGAAATCTTGCCATTTGCAATATGTGGATGGAACTAGAGGGTATTATGCTATGTGAAATAAGTCAATCAGAGAAAAACCATTATCATATGGTTTCACTCACATGCAGAATTTCAGAAACAAAACAGAGGAGCATAGAGGAAGGGAAGGAAAAATAAAACAAGAGGTAATCAGAAAGGGAGCAAACCCTAAGAGACCCTAAACTCTACGAAACAAACTGAGGGTTGCTTGAGGGGATGGGGGTGGGTGAGGTAATAGGGGGATGGGCATTAAGGGAGGCACAATGATGTAATGAGTACTGGGTGTTATATACAACTGCTGAATCACTGAATTCTACCTCTGAAACTTATGCACTATATGTTAATTAATTGAATTTAAATTTAAAAATGTGCTATCATGCCATGAGAAGACATGGAGGAATCTTAATGCATATTACTAAGTGAAAGCAGCCAATCTTAAAAGGCTACACAGTGTATGTTTCCAACTACATGACATTCTGGAAAAAACAAAACTATGGAGGCCGTAAAAAGTTCAGTGATTTTTGGGGCTCCTGGATGGCTCAGTTGGTTGGGCCGTCTGAGTCGAGATTTGGGCTCAGTTCACGGTCTTGGCAATCTGGGATTGAGCCCCACGTTGGGCTCCACGCTTGGCAGGGAGTCTGCTTGGACATTCTCTCTCTCTCTCTCCCATTGCCCCTCCCCCAGTTTGCACTCTCTCTCTTTCTCAAATAAATAAATAAATCTTTTTTAAAAAGTTCAGTGATTGTCATGGGTTCGATGTAAGGGAGAGGGATGAATAGGAAGAGCACAGAGGATTTTTAGGGCAGTGATATTACTCTTTTACAATAGTATTTTGTGAATGCATGTCATTATATTTTTTCCAAACCCACAAAAGGTACAACACCAAGAGTGAACTCTAAACTCAAACTTTGAATGATAATGATATACTGATACAGATTCTTTGACATAATAAATGTACCACCATGGTGCAGGGTGTGGATAATGGGGGACACTTGTGCATATGAGGGGACAGGAGATATATGGGAAATCTCTGTACCTTCCACTCAGTTTTGTTACGAACCTAAAGCTACTCTAAAAACCATAGTCTACTTTAAAAATATTCAGAAAGCATTTTCTTCAAGCAGCACACAAATCTGACAGTGCTGAGAAATGTGTATTTCTGCAATGTAATGTCAAAATTTTAAATGTGAAAAATATTTTTGATGTAAAAACCTCATTTCTTAACAGAAATCTTAATACTTTTTCAATAGGATTTTGGATTTTGGATTTATTCTTATATTCCAGAACTTCTGTCTATGATAGTGTTATTTAGTTTTGGCCTTGGCTGCAGATAAATACTGATTTTTTTACACTTGGTCATTTAGCACTTTGCTTAAATGTATATCCAGTGCACCTCTAGTCACCAATTAAACAAGAACATCGGAATCACAAATTTTCTGATTCATCCAACAGGCATGTGTTCTGGCTCTTCCTCAATTTTAGGTGTATCAATTTGAAATAAGAAGATAGATGTTTTACTCCCACATGCAGGTTTTATTATCACAGACTAGGAGTGACAATAATAAAGAGAGGTTTCAAACCGATCCCTCGAAAATCAAAGTCACGTTTTTTTGGTAGACATGTCTAAACGTTTATCAAGTTCAGCACTAACAATCTTATTCAGCAAGTCACTTCATTTGGTTACCTAGGCATACATTTTACAACTAGTTTCTCTTTGGTGGCTGGTTCATTGAGAATTATTGTTCAAAGCTAAATCTTTCCTGATACTTATTTTCATGACTGAGATTTGGTTACTGCTTTAATAAATTTTTTCCAACCTAAAATTGCTATAGTGATGCTGTCTAGTTTAGAATTTGGAGGTCTGGTTCATTTATGTGCTAAAGCAGATCACAACTTTCTTCTCAAGAGTTTTACTGGCCCTGACAGTGAATATTCCCTTGGCCTCTCTCCACACAAAAGGGCAGTGGCTTTCTATTCCAGGATGGGTTCTTCTTTGGCTCATCTTTCACTTGGGTTGACTTTTAAAACACATCTCTGTGCACTTTGGCAAACAAAATAGTTGGGCTCTAAGACAGCATACCCTCAAACCCACAGCTGGTCACCTTATCAAAAGCTCAGCTGAGAGAAATCAAATTTACGAAGGATTGCCTGAAGATTATGAAGCCTATTCATTTCTCTAGTCTAAAATTTATCCCTGGGAGCACCTGGCTGGCTCAATCAGTACAGCATGTGACTCTTGATCTCAGGGTCATGGGAGTTCAAGCCCCATACTAGGCATGGAAACAAATTTTAAAAAATAAAAAATAAAAATAAATAAAATTTATCTCTGGATAAAAGTGCATCCCTGAACACCAGAAAACTGTATCCTTGGACTGAATTTATGTGTCCCTACATAACTGCTTATTAAAAATTGAGATATAATTTACATATCATATAATTCACCTACTTAAAAAGTATAGTTCAACTTTTTGAGTATATTCAGAGTTATGCAACAGTTACAATTGTTCTTCGAAACATTTTCATCATCCACCCCCAAGAAAAGCCCATGCCCATTAGCTATCACATCGCCTTTCCCTTTTCCACGACCCTCATCCACAGGAAACCATTAATTTCTGGTCTTTCTCTTACAGATTTGCCTTTTTTGAACAGTTCATAAGTGGAATTATCCCAGATATGGTCTTTTGTGACTGGACTATTCACTATACATAATATTTTCAAGGCCCGACCATGTTGTAGCATATATCCATACTTCATTCCTTTTTTATGGATGAATAATATTCCATCCATGGATATACATCTTATTCATTTATCTAATTAATTTGTTCAACTGATAAACACTTGGGTTACTTCCACATTTTGGCTATTGTGAATAATGCTGCTGTGGGATTGCTTTTAGTGAGTTGCATTTTGGCATTACATTAATAGCCTGTATTAAGAGTAGCCTAAGAAATATGGTAGAAATGGGAAGTTTCCTTACTCTTCTTCTTTCCATTGCTCAGGATCCTATGTATGAGATTCATAAGAGTTGGGCTTAATCTGAAAAACTTATTTTGTTTTATGTGCTTAGGGATACTGTGAATCCTGTAATCATTTTTTTTTTTTTTGCTTCTGGGGTTCACCTTTAGAAAACTCAGAAACAAATTTATGGCCCACTCCTAGCAGGTATACAGGTCCTCACAGCTGACTGATTTTTTACTTTTAGTTATATTTTGTCCTGATTATTTGCTTATTTTTGTATTGTTGTATTGTCTATTTTGAATAAAATGGGATATAAACATTAGTAGCCATTTGGCCCACTCAAAAGTCATGGATAAATAGGAATAAGGCCTTGAATGTTGAAAGAAAGCAAACCAGGAGTCAGTTGGGCAAAGAGGATCAGGAACACTCCCTCTTAAATTTCAATAACTGCTTTCAAGGCTGAGGCATAAAATTATGTTACCAAGACACAAAAAAAATCATTTTACCTTTATCCATATTTTCCAAAATGAACTCCTAGAAATATTAGAGGTCTTCAGTTTAATATTTGTTACAAAACAATGGAGATTTACACTCATTTGTTATTTTATTTATTATTATTATTATTATTATTATTATTATTATTTTGCATATGGGAGTTCTGTGTACTGTTTCATTTCATGAAGTAGTTCTTCTAAAATGTTGGAAAACTCCAGGGAGTGAGGAAAATTAGAGACAAGTAGTCAAAACACTTGGGTTTGCCTTTAATTGCTTTGTTAGTCCTTGGGTATTCTTCTGTCTGTGTAGAATAAAGTGAGTTGGATTAGAAATTTCTGAGGTTCCTTCCAATTCTGCGATTCTATGATAAGTCACAAAAATTAAATAGCTTTCTGAATGCAGCTACACTACCAATTATTTAACAAGGCAAGAATCTTATTTAAACAGATTGTGCTGATTTAAGTGAGGAGTACTGCCATAGGGGAAGTGAATAAGCCAGCAGTGTTTTTCTTGCTGTTGTTGGCTATGCTCTTTAATTACAATTGTACAGACTTCTTTAAAAAATATTTTACTTATTTATTTCAGAAGGAGAGAGCACACAACTCAGGGGAGAGTGAAGGGGCAGAGGGAGAGAATCTCAAGTGACTCAGTGGTGAGCATGGAGCCTGACATGGAGCTTGATCCCACAACCCTGAGATTACAACCTGAGCCAAAACCAAGAGTCGGCCACTTAACCAACTGAGCCACTCAGGTGCTCCACAACTGTACATACTTTTTAAACAATAGTAAATTAAGTTGTTTTCCAAAAGCATATACAGTCTGTGCATGACCAGTTAGCTACCTCGGAGTCTATTTATTTGGTACTACAACAGGTTGTTAGCATTCCCTGTTTCCACAGACCACATCCTTCTTTCTTAAAAACTAGGGATCAGAGATTCTTTCTTTTCTCTCTCTTCTTCTGTCCTCATTCCTTCTTTTTCAGCATTTTGCTCTGGAGATTTTCAAACACAAAGGAAGTTTTTCAGAGTGAACACTCATATGCCCACCACCTGGAGTCTACAACTAATGTTTTAACTACACATACACATTCATCTATTTTTTTTAAGATTTTATTTATTTATTTGACAGAGTGAAACACAGCTAGAGAGGGAACACAAGCAGGGGGAGTGAGAGAGGGAGAAGCAGGCTTCCCACCGAGCAGGGAGCCCAATGTGGGGCTCGATCCCGGGTCTCCAGGATCATGACCTGAGCTGAAGGCAGTCGCTTAACCAACTGAGCCACCCAGGTGCTCCTCCATTCATCTATTTCATCCATGAATTGATCCTATCTTTTAAAGATTTTATTTATTTATTTGTCAGAGAGAGACAGCACAAGCAGGGGAAGTGGGAGGCATAGGGAGAGGGAGAGAGAGGAGTCTCCCTGCCAAGCAAGGAACCCCATGCGAGGACTCAATCCCAGGATGCTGGGATTGTGACCTGAGCAGAAGGCAGACCCCTAACCAACTAAGCCACTCAGGGGTCCTGAACTGATCCTATTTTTGATTCATTTTGAAATCAGTTAAAGATAGCAATATATTTGACACCTAAACACTTCAGTATAAATATTAACTAGAATTAAATATTTGGGGGCGCCTGGGTGGCTCAGTTGGTTAAGCGACTGCCTTCGGCTCAGGTCATGATCCTGGAGACCCGGGATCGAGCCCCACATTGGGCTCCCTGCTCGGCGGGAAAGCCTGTTTCTCCCTCTCTCACTCCCCCTGCTTGTGTTCCCTCTCTGGCTGTGTTTCTCTCTGTCAAATAAATAAAATCTTTAAAAAAAATAAAAAAATAAATATTTGTTTATGGTTTTTGTTATGAGGTAAAATATAAATAATATGAGATGCACAAATCTTAAGTCTAAGGGTTTGAGTTACACAGTACAAAGCTTATGTCGCTTTCCAATCAATTTGGGTTTCTACACACCACAGGCAACCAACTGTTAGGATTTTTTCCACTATTTGTTTTTATTGCTGAGTCATATTCCATTATATAAATATACCTTGGTTTACTTATCCATTCTCCTGTTGATGGAACTTGGGCTATTTCCAGTTTGGGGTTATTATCAATAAAGCTGATGTGAACATGCTTGTATAAGTCTTTTTATAGACATATGCTTTTACTTCTCTTCAGTGAGTAGCTAAGAGTGGAATTGCTACATCATAGGGCATGTATATCTTTAGTTTCCTAAGAAACCGCCAGACCTTTATCCAAAACAAAACATAAGAGTTTCACTTGTTCTACATCTTTGCCAATATTTTATGTCATCTGCCTTTTTGATTTTAGCCATTCTGGTAGGTGTGCAATAGTATTTCATTGTTATTTTAATTTGTATTTCCCTCACGAGAGTAGTATAGAACACATTTTTCATGAGTTTATTTTCTGCCTACCTTTCTTCCATTGCAAAGTGTGTGTTCAAATTTTTTGCCTGTTTTTATAGGTACTTATTTCATTGAGTTGTCAGAGTTTTTTTTTTTTTAAGTATTTCTATGCCCAACATGGGGCTCAAACTCACAACCCTGAGATTAAGAGCTGTGCATGCTCTACCGACTGAGCCAGCCAGGCACCCCTGGAGTTTTTTTTATTTATCTTGGGTACCAGTCTTTTCTCAGATATATATTTTGTGAATACTTTCCCCCAGTCTATGGTTTGCCTATATATTTTCTTAATGGTGTCATTTCATTAGCAGAAGTTTTAAATTTTGAAAGTCTATTTTATCAATTTATTCTTTGATAGATATTGTTATCTATGCCTTAAGAAACCTTTGCCTACTGCCAAATCATGAAGATATTCCTCCTATGTTTTCTTATAGAAGCTTTAGATCTATAACCGATCACAGAGTGATTTTGTGCATAATGTAAGATAGGGGTTGAGTTCATTTTTTTTACATGGTCATTCATTTGTTCCAACACCATCTTATTCAGGAAGGAATCAGAATATAAAATTAAGATACAGAAATCAATAGCCTTCATAGATGCAAGAATAATCAGAGAAGATAACAGTAGAAAAAAATTCATTCAAATCATAATATTAAAGTAGTTAGAAACAGACCTAACAAATGTGCCAGTCCTCTGTGACAGAAATTTTAAACACTATTGAAAGACACAAAGTAGAGTTGAACAAATGGAAAGATAGTCCCTGTTCTTTTTTTTAAGCATTTTTTTAAAGATTTTATTTATTTATTTGACAGAGAGAAACATAGCTAGAGAGGGAACACAAGCAGGGGGAGTGAGAGAGGGAGCAGCAGGCTTCCCGCCGAGCAGGTAGCCCAATGTGGGACTCGATCCCAGGTCTCCAGGATCATGACCTGAGCCGAAGGCAGTCACTTAACCAACTGAGCCACCCAGGTGCCCCTCTGTTCTTTTTAATTTTTTTAAGATTTTATTTATTTGTCAGACAGAGAGAGAGAGCAGGGGGAGTGACAAGCAGAGGGAGAGAGAGAAGCGGGCTCTCCACTGAGCAGGGAGCCTGATGCAGGACTCCATCCCAGGACCCCAGGATCATGACATGAGCTGAAGGCAGATGCTTAACTGACTGAGCCACCCAGGCACCCCCAGAGTCTCTGTTCTTGAACAGAACAACTTTAGCATCATGAAAATATGTTTTCCTCAAGTTAGTTTTTAAATATAACATAAGCCCAATAAAAAATAAAAAGCTAAAAAAAATTTTATATGGAGGTAGATAAATTGATACTATCTATAGGGAAAAATAAACATGTAACAAGAGCTAGGAAAACACTAAAAAGGAAACCACATTTGGGATGTTAAAGCATACTATAAAGGCTTTATAAATAAAACAGTGTGGTACGGCTCACATAGATAGATAGACTGGTGAAAAAGAATAGGAAGTCCAGAAATATAAACCAAGTACACAGAGAAATTTAGTGTCCAATAAAAGTGACATTGAAAATCACTAGGGAAAAATAAAATAAAATAAAATAAAATCACTAGGGTAAAGATGAACTTTTAATAGTGCAGGATAGTCATTTAGGGAAAGATAAAATTAGAGTCATACCTCACACCACACATAAGAATACATTTCAGGGTGCCTGGGTGGCTCAGTGGGTTAAAGCCTCTGCCTTTGGCTCAGGTCATGATCTCAGGGTTCTGGGATCGAGGCCCGTGTCAGGCTCTCTGCTCTGCAGGGAGCCTGCTTTCTCCTCTCTCTCTGACTACTTGTGATCTCTCTCTGTCAAATAAATAAATAAAATCTAAAAAAAAGAAATCTTTAAAAAAAGAATACATTTCAAATGGATCAGAGAGCTGAATAAATTCATTGAACCATATAAGGCCTACAAGAAAATTTTGCTGAATTCCTATATATGCTGGGTGTAGGGAATGGTTTTAACTATGATTCAAAATCCAGATGCAATAAAAGTGTGATATATTTGACCACATATAAATTGTAAAAACGTTTGCATGGCCAAAAAAACAATATCATAAGCAAAGTCAAAGACAAGAGTGCCTGGCTGACTCAGTTGGTAGAGCATGCCACTCTTCATCTCAGGGTCATGTGTTCAAGCCCTACATTGGGCATAGAGCTTACTTAAAAAAAAGACAAATGACAAACTGGGAGAAAACATTTGCAACATGTATCCTAGATAAAGGGCAAATAACTCTAAAATCTAAGGAACTCCTTAAAATTAAGTGGAAAACACAAACAAGCCTGATAAAACATAAGCAAAAGACATGACAATTCACAAAAAAAGATGTAAAAAGGGCCCTTAAACAATAAAAATATTCTACTTCATTTAAATAATAGAAATGCAAATTGATGGGACACGTAGATGGCTCAGTTGATAAAGCTTCTGACTCTAGATTTCGGTTCAGCTCATAATCTTTGGGTCATGGGATCCAGCCCTGAGTGGGGCTCTAGCTCAGCAGGGAGTCTGCTTGGGATGTGTTCCCTCTCCCTCTGCCCCCCCCCCACATATATGCATGCGTTCTCTCAAAAAAAAATTTTTTTTTACAGATTTTATTTATTTATTTGACAGAGAGAAATAGAGCCAGAGAGGGAATACAAGCAGAGGGAGTGAGAGAGGGAGAAGCAGGCCTCCTGGAGAGCAGGGAGCCCGATATGGGGCTTGATCCCAGGTCTCTGGGATCATGACCTGAGCCAAAGGCAGTTGCTTAACCAACTGAGCCACCCAGGTGCCCCTCAAAAATTTTTTTAAAAAGAAATGGAAATTGAAACTACACTGAGATACCATTTCTCAGCTATCAGATTGTGAAAATTTAAAAAGTAAGACTAGATGGGAGGGGCCTGGATGGCTCAGTCAGTTTTAAGCCGTTAGCCTTCAGCTCAGATCATTGGGCTCCTTGCTAAGTGGGGACCCTGCTTCTCCCTCTACCTACTGCTCTCCCTGCTGTGCTCTCTCTCTGACAAATAAATAAAATCTTAAAAAAAAAGACAAGACATTGGTGAGGCTTTGGATTAATAAGCACTTGTACATTCTACACCATATACTGATGGGAATGCAAATTGATATAAACCTTAAGGAATTTGGCAATATTAAACCTAAATACATAGGCATTTATGATTTTATTTGTTTTAAAGCTTTTTAAAAAATATTTTATTTATTTGACAGAGAGAGAGAGAAAGAGAGAGAGAGAGAGAGAGAGAGAGAGAGAGAGAGAGAGAGAGCGCACAAGCAGGGGGAGGGGCAGAAGGAGAGGAAGAAGCAGGCTCCCAGGGAGCCTGATATAGGGCTCAATCCCAGGACCCTGGAATCATGACCTGAGCTGGAGGTAGACACTTAACCAACTGAGCCACCCAGGTGTCCCCAGCAGTTACCATTTTAACCAGTATTTCCACTGCTAGGAATTTACTCTGAAGATACACCTTCAACAATACAAAAAATACATATACACATGGCTATTCATTGTACCATTTTTTTATGAGTGCAAAACAATGTAAACAACCTCAATGCTCATACATAGGAAGGTGGTTAAACTACAGTTTACCCACACAATGGAGTATTATGTAACTGCAAGAAAGAATGAGCATCTATAAATGATTTGGAATGACTTCTAGGAAATATTGTGGGTTTGGTCTATTTTTTTAAATTCCAGTATAGATCACATACAGTGGAAACATTGTTAAGTAAAAAAAAATGTAAAGGAGTAATAAAGAAGGGAAAATAAGAAAATACACATGTATCTGCTTTTTTGTAAAAGGAAACACAAGAACTACAAACCAGAAACTTAAAATAACTGCTTATTTATAGGGGATGAATGGGAACAAGATGGAAAGAATGGTGGATGAGAATGTGGTAGAAAAAATCAGGTGGGAGTGAGACTTCTCTAAATATGTATTTCTGTATAGCTTTGGCTTTTGGAATCCTGTCAATGAATAAAATCAGTAAGGATTGAGGAGGACCCCAAGAAGCAAATGAACTTAACTATATGTCAAATGAATAACATAACCCCATTGTGGTGGCAGTAGTGAGGGAGGAGGGTGAGACAGAACGTACAGATAGAGATAGAAGTGTGCATATGTATGTGTATATGGACAGGTATTTCCCAACTCTGTCATCTAAGATGGTCTCTAGAAGCAATCACAACCCAGTACCAATGAACACATGTAGATCCCATATCCTGGTGTCTAAAGACTATTCTCCAATAAAAGGAACTGGGGCTTCTTGGAGAAATGGCCGATTCCAAGGCTGAACAGGGAAAATACAAAAGGAGCTTAGAATATCTTGTGGTATGAAAAGGTAATGAAACAATCAAAGAATTATGAGGATATATCAAAAGATAATTAAAAATGTGAAAAAAGAAAAAAAAAAAAAAAAGAACAGGGGAGCCCGAGTGGTGCAGTTGGGCATCTGACTCTTGGTTTTGGCTTGGGTCCTGATCTCAGGGTCCTGGCATTGAGCCCAGCAACGGCCTCTTTGTTCAGTGCAGTCTGCTTGTGATGATCTCTTCCTCTCCCTCTGCCCCTCCCACTTGTACTCTCTCACTCTCTCTAAAATAAATGAAGAAACCTGAAGGAAGGAAGGAAGGAAGGAAGGAAGGAAGGAAGGAAAGAAAGAAAGAAAGAAAGAAAGAAAGAAAGAAAGAAAGAAAGAAAGAAAGAAAGAAAGAAAGAAAGAAAGAAACAGGAAGGAAGAAAGAAAGAAAGAAACAGGAAGGAAGGAAGGAAGGAAGGAAGGAAGGAAGGAAATAATCAAAGACACAGGAGCCAGTTTGAAAGGACTCCCATTGGTCAAATCTGGGACAAATTGATTATTAAACTTTTCAGGAAAAAATGTGTGTACATTGAAAGAGAATGATAAAATATGGTAAAATATTAATGCTTAAAAATATGGATACAGGGTTTACAAGACTTCTTTGTACTAATTCTTGCAACATTTCTATAATTTCAAAATAAAACATTTAATATATAAAACATAGACAAAAAAACCCTGTAAATATTGGACTCAAGTAAGTGATATGCCTCCTGAACAAAATAATTGTAAAAAATGACAGAACTTCCCACTGTCAGCCCAAATAAGAGAAGAGGAGCCATACCCTAACCTAGATCAGCTACCTTGGACTGCAGAAGGGCAGAGAAAATCCTCTTACATAAGCCACTGTATATAAGCCATTGTCAGGTCTTGTAACAGCAGCGTATTCTACATCAACTAATACAGATAAAGTACCTGAAAGAGGGATGCTTCCAAACAAAAGACACTATTTGTCATTGCCCATGGGAGGCCATGGATAATAGACAAGAAAAAACTGCCAGAGCAAGGATAAGAAAGACAAAAGAAAAGGAAATCCCATCCAGAGAACAGAACCAGAATCTAACCAAAGGACTTCCACTGCCAGGGCAGGCAGTCCTCACAATTTCTGTCTAGCTGGTTTCCTAAGAAACAAGTGACTGCTACATTTCCCATTCTACTCTTTCCTGAATGTAAGTCATTGTAATCATTCTGCCCATGCTTCACATTTCTATACTGGGTGTCAGAGGATATCTATCTGTGTTTGGACCTGATGGAGAAGACTGACCATAAACCAGAGAAACTGGACTTGGAGCTGCATGTAGTAATTGGGACTTTAGGTCGATTCCCTTGAGGATGGGGACAGGTATGTCCTCAGAATGGCAAGATGGATATACATAGATGGAGAAAAGGGAAAGACTGAGGCAGAGACTGCCAGTGGTCTGCCAAAATCAATTCTTCCCTTCGCCCTGGGCATATGACTAAGCTACATTTTCCAGAGCCCCTGCAAAGTTCGATGTGGCCATATAACTAAACTCACTTCAAAGAAATGTGAACAAAAGTGATAGATAGCACTTTCAGGCCTGGCCCATGAAAACTTCCCACATGCACTTCTCCATGATCTTTCCCAACCTCCTATGGGCTAGAATGGTGATGAACAAACAACCTTGGAAGATATGTGTTAAAGATGGCAGAGTTGCTTTCCATTAGCCCATGGCCCTCAACAACTATATAGAGAAGAGGCACTTGCCAATTCGGAAAAGCTGTCCTGAATTGCTACCAGAGGGAGAAAGAAATAAACGTATTAAGTGAATGAAATAAACGTAATAGTGAATTCCTATTAAGTCTCCTCTTACAACAGCTTAGTTTTCTGCATACAGAGGCCCTGATGCTCTTAAAGCAGACAATTCTTTTTTTTACATTTATTTTTTTTAAATATTTTATTTATTTGACAGAGAGAGATCACAGGCAGGCAGAGAGAGGGGAGGAAGCAGGCTCCCTGCTGAGCAGAGAGCCCAGATGCCAGATGCGGGCCTCGATCCCAGGAACCTGAGATCATGACCTGAGCCGAAGGCAGAGGCTTTAACCCACTGAGCCACTCAGGCGCTGCAGACAATTCTTAATAAAAGGGCTTTGAAGGTGCTAAAATCTTAAGAACATGTTGGATAAACTTTTAAGCACTATGGAAGGGCTGGTTAAAATGTATCCACACTTAGGCTGAGACTTGGTACAAAGGACAGTGGGCCCAAGAGATTTAGTCAGAAAATGTGAATCTGACCCAAACAGGTTTTGGCAGGCATGAAATTGAGTGCCATGCTCTGCTCCAAGCTTAATTTTAACACCCCATCCAATCTTCTCAACTCACTACCAAAACCATTTATGAAGGAAGCGAAGATGATGAAATTGGTTGTTCCACTAACACAGAAAGCCAGGAAATCACAGAGAAATTTCCATGTGGCATAAGCCAGACTCTGACAGCTATGGAGGTTAGGGACTAAATATAGCAATTACAAGTTCAGTTACTCTTGTGCAGTCTTTGGGAAAGCCCCATGGGAACCCTTCTGTTGGTTCCCTGGGATGGCAGCCAAAAAAAAAAAAAAAGGCATCTGCAGAACTCCACCAAAAGGGCACAACATTCCACCTGCCATCAGTGGATTAGCCTGAGGCAGAGGGAAAGACTAATTTGGAGGAAACTAGTTCTACAGATAGGTTAGAGAGAATAATACTGGTAAGAAAATTTGGCAGAATGCAGGTCGTTGGGACACTGAAGAGTTTCAGTGGAGTGGTAGGAATGAAGGCTGGATTGGAGTGTATATACAAAGGATGGGAAAAAAGAGGAATCCAGGCAGCAAAGGGAGAGAAATAGAGCAGTGGCTAGAGGGAGAGGTTTAGTCAGGGGAAAGCTTTTTCCCCCTAGTTTTGAAGATGAAAGATTTTTTTAAAAGATTTTATTTGAGGGCGCCTCTCTGCTCAGCAGGGAGCCTGCTTCCTCCTCTCTCTCTGCCTGCCTCTCTGCTTGCTTATGATCTCTGTGAAATAAATAAAATCTTAAAAAAAAGATTTTATTTGACAGAGAGTGAGAGAGAGAACGTGAGAGGGGAGAAGGTCAGAGGGAGAAGCAGACTAGAGCTAGGACCCTGATGTGGGACTTGATCCCAGGACTCCAGGATCATGACCTGAGCTAAAGGTAGTGGCTTAACCAACTGAGCCACCCAGGTGCCCCAAGATGAAAGATATTTTTATGTTGCAGGGCTCAACCTCACCACCTGAGCCAAAATGAAGTTGGATGCTTAAGCAAATGAGACACCCAGGTGCCCTGTTGACCTTTCAAGTTTGCACTATCAGCCCCCAAACTGACTTCAATTGAGCAACCTACTTTTCAAGAATTTACAACTCATTTTTAATACAACCACACAACTGATTAATTGTAGGAAAAGTACATTTCTCAATGGTAGAATAAGCCCGTGTGACTCAAACATCCATTTTAGTAAACAACTTATCATAACTCATAAAAGCACCCTACTATGACTACTTTGGATATTTGCCAATTCTAAGAATATTGCATGTAACACTTCAATTACTGAAGTTGCGAGTTGTGAACACACTTTTTCATTTCTAAAGCTAATGTGAGGCGGCGCCTGGGTGGCTCAGTTGGTTAAGCCACTGCCTTCGGCTCAGGTCATGATCCCGGAGACCCGGGATCGAGCCCCACATCGGGCTTCCTGCTCGGCGGGAAGCCTGCTTCTCCCTCTCTCACTCCCCCTGCTTGTGTTCCCTCTCTAGCTGTGTTTCTCCCTGTCAAATAAATAAAATCTTTAAAAAAAAAAAA
>PITA01012512.1:0-61607 GCA_004023965.1 Spilogale gracilis
TTTTTTTTTAAAGATTTTATTTATTTATTTGACAGAGAGAAATACAGCGAGAGAGAGAACACAAGCAGGGGGAGTGAGAGGAGGAGAAGCAGGCTTCCCGCCGAGCAGGGAGCCCGATGTGGGACTCGATCCCGGGACTCCGGGATCATGACCTGAGCCGAAGGCAGTTGCTTAACCAACTGAGCCACCCAGGCGCCCCGCAATTCCATAATCTAATGTCCAGTCCATATTTAAATTTTGGCTAGTATCTTATTCCATGAATGTCTTTTATGGCTGTTTTGTTTTAGTTTACTCTTTAAATCAGAAAACCTAGAGTCACACATTTTTTGTGCATGTCTATTTTATCTTTTGGTCTATTTTGGTCTCTGTATGGCCTTGGTAGAGCATGTTCTAATTACAAAAAGAACTGTAAAGATGGCTTAAACTTCACTAAATTTATTGTTAATAGTAATATTCATGATGTAATTTTAGAATTATTTATATGATAAGAAAAACAAAGAAATGTATTACAGTTTTTAGTAATATTTAGTATTAAAATAGTAAGGTTATTTTAAGAGAAAAAAGATACAAAGTGTAAAAGATGAGGAGATTGGAAAAAATATTATAATGTTAAATTTGAAATGAAAATATCAGTATGAACCAGATTTCTTTTTAATCCTTAAAATGGAACCTGGTCTAATTGGGGTAAACAGCTGATTCCAGGTCTAGAGTATGGTAAGTGAAAGAAGAGGATGTGTGCTAGAAAACAAATAAATGCTCAGAGACTAATGGAGCCATATCCAAAGGGACAGAACTAACTTAAAGGGGCTCCCACTGGTCAGATTTGGAATGATTTGAATATCAGAAAGAATAATTATAATTGATTATAGACCATTGAATAAATAGAAATCCATGAGTCTAAAGTGATACTCCAAAAAAGGAAATGGGAAAGGAGGTAGAGGGAAAGAACAGTTCTTTATAGAAGAATGCCATTTGATAAATGAAGAAGGAATTGTCAGTTAGAAAATCACCATTTTTTAAATCCTCAATGTAATAAATGATAAGGATCATTTTCACTTAAATAATTAGGTGAAAAGTAGTTGAGGAACACATGATTCTCATAGTGCCAAAGTATTAGACCACAGATTACTTACTGATTGGGGAAAAGTGTACTTCACAGCTGGGAGATAGGGGTACTGACCACCTTAACCAAGCGATCAAGTCTCCCTTGTTAACAGTGGGACATCTTATGCCTCCGGATGGATGCAACATGAAGGATACAGTGTAACCTACAATACCTTCTTTCCGAAAATAATTAAATCTACCTAGACCTAACTTTCAAAAAACTTAAAAATAAAAGGGACAGAATAGCAAGTTAAGCAATACCAGGAATCAGGTAAATTCACAATGTAGAGCAGTTCTAGAAGACAACTATTCTGAACACTTCAAAAGGTAGTGTCATGGTGGGGAGTGTGGGGGATCAATTGATTTTTAAAAATTGCCAATAAGTTCAGTCTCCAGTACCTCTAAGTTTTTATATTATGGCAACTAAACACATACAATGTTGACTTGGTTAAGCCATTTAAGAAAGTTAATATGCATCAAGCTCTAGTAGTCTTTATTAAAACATCTTAAGAACATCCTTAAATCATATGTTTAATGTTGGATATCAAGTATTGGACTAGTAAAACTTGACTCATCTGGATTTCATAAACTGGATATTTTGTCTCCTAAACTTGATAATATTCAAGATATATCCTAAATTGATAATATTCAGAAATAGACCAACTTTTGCAGAGCATGATCTACATTTTAATGTACAAATAAAGAAGTATGCTTCTTGTGTATAAAGTTATGATAATGTTAAAATTGAGAAGGGTAATGTAACAGTAATCCTGGGAATATAGGAGCAACTTTAATCCTTAGACACAGTAAGAAAAACTGAATGGAAAGGTGAAGCACATTTTATTAAATAAATAAATTTTATCATTAAGAGAATTTTTTAAAACAATTTTTTATTATTTTGCTACTTTTGCTCAAATTACTCTTTTAAGTAATGACTAACACCTCAGTGATGAAATATCTCATCTAAGTTGCATGGTTTATGAGACCTCTCATCTTTTATAATGTTTTCTTTTTTCTCTTACAGCAGGCTAGTACATTAGCAGATCTGGACAGTGGAAATATGGAAAAAGTCATTCAAGATGAAAATGTTACTCTGTACGTGTGGGCAAACCTCAAGAAGAATCCAAGGTATTCCCCTGGGTGATA
Source organism: Spilogale gracilis (assembly GCA_004023965.1). Lineage (NCBI taxonomy): Eukaryota > Metazoa > Chordata > Mammalia > Carnivora > Mephitidae > Spilogale > Spilogale gracilis. The sequence continues at coordinate 2,251 of PITA01012512.1, forward strand.
CTGTAGATCAAAGGACACTGGGAGTCATTTCGTGATGACCAGGCAGTTGCCTGTGCATACTAGCGTGGTGTACTTGGAAAAAACCTATGTTAGGATGTCAGCCAACTGGGGTTTGAATCACAAACCTGCTTTTGTTTACCTTTAAGCAAGTTATTTTCAGTTAATCACATCTTTCTAAAAAATGATAGTGATAATGATAAATTCATGATCACTTCTTCTGTTTAATCTTCAATATTTCCAATCAGTTGAGTTAGTATAGCAATGAGTTTTAGGAAAAAATTACCAAAGTGAAAGGAGGCCTAGGTGTTCTGGTCCCAGCTCTGAAAAGACTGGTCATAGGACGGTGGAAAGAATTGGAGTTTAATTTTGTTATTTAGTAATAGGAAGGAACAAAATATTTCCCAAGTTGTATTTGCTGTAAAATACTCTGTCATTTAATGAGACAATATAATAATATAACCTTTTTCATTATAAAATGTGTTACATATAGAAGAGTAAAAAATTAATCTGTATAATTTTAAAAGAAAAAAAATGTATAGCCCTGTATTAGCTACCTAAATTTAAGAAGAGAATTAGATGGTGTCCTTTTACTCAGATAATGAATAATAGAGGCAGAAACCATTTTGTTTTGAGAGTGATAGTGAGGGGGGTTGCAGGGATGATGAGTTCAATGTTGGACCTGTTGAGTTTGAAATACTTACAAAATATCAAATACAACTGTCTGAAGGCATTGAAAAAAATCTGAGTTGGAGATGTATTTTGAGGAGACATCATATAGATCAGTAGTTTTTAACTTTGGGGAATCCTAGACTCTTAAGAACTTTATTACATATACTCATCATAGGTAAAGGCATTTTTGGACCTCTTAAAACCCATTCAAGGATGCCTCTCCCCCCCCCCCCAACTCACTACAGGAAACAGAACTCATATTGAAAACTCCTGATAACATAGGTTATGATTCAGGACCTCAAAATAATAATATCCAAGAAGACTATGTAGAGGGAAAAAGAAAGAGGGCCTGGATAGAGAGCAGAGTAATGTTAACATTTAAGGGATGGTTAGGAGGAAGGCCATACAGAGGAAACAGAGAAGTACCTGCCAGAGATGGAAGAGAAGAGTATGGGGTCATAGATCCCAAGAGAGTGTTTTGAGAAGGGTAACATTAGCAACTGGGTCCAAATGCTGCAAAGCACGCAAGACTCCAAACTTTGGCAAAATTCAAATGTAGAGAAATAGTGCTTAGGTATAAATTTTCAACAGACTTAGTTTCTTAGAGTCTCATCCTTTTTATTAAAATTCTTAACAGGTACAGAAGTGTCAGATTCTCCGAAACACAGATTGGATTTGAAATTCCAAGGATTTTAGCAACAAGTGACATCGCTCTACGCCTCCTACATACTCACTACGACCATGTCACACCACTGCGCCCTGTTCTGACCTCATTACGAGAGCATATTGCCACAGTAACTCACTTCGTCAAGGATGAAGTTAAGTGTGAAGAAACAGCAGTCAGCAAAGAGCTCCAAGAAGAGGGTAAACAACAAGAAAATGAGTCTAACTCAGTTCACGAAGAAGAAACAAAATTTGAGGAACAAAGTGATAGTGAACTACAAATGGTAGGACATGTTTTTGAAACGTATACATTTTTTCTTCGTGTGATAGGTGTTATTAGAGTCCCTTGGAGTATTCTTAGGATTTTTTCCTGAACAACTAAGTTATCTGTAAGCCACTTTCTTGTCAATGGCTCAAATTTGAATGTATATATTTTCTTCTTGCCTTCTATTAATAGTCACTATTCATAGTTGAGCCTGTTGCTTCAACATCCTAAAGTTCAGCACAGGAATTGCTCACTTATATTTTAGGGACATACCTGCACAACTTTGAAGCAAATTTAATTTTTTATGATGTATTTCAAATTCACTTTGGGCACTTGCCATTATATGGAAATTTGAGGTAAATACTTTCACAGACTAGACGATTATCTTCCATTACTTTCTTAGCTTTTGGTTTTGTAAGAAAGAAGTTTATGAAGTAAAATTTATTTTCTTAAAGTATTATATTGCTCTCATAAAAAGTTGACATCTTTAGATATCATAACATATTTGGGTAATTTAATAATCATATTCCTTTAGTCGTTTTCTGCTCTTGCCTATTTCTGGGATTTTCAAGCTACTTGCTTACTATGTTAGAATTAATTGTCTCTTTAGAATTTTTTAGAACTAAGCAGCTTTGTTGTTTGGCTCTAAGCAGTCTTCATTTTAGGAAGGACCAGAAATAGCAGGCTTTCCTACAAGTGCCTAAGACATGATGTGTATTATTTTATTGGTTTATTTTCTTTAAACACAGGTAAGGGTTAAGAATTAGATTGAATATAAATTTGAAATCAGAATAGGAATTATTAAATACTCTAAGAATACTTTTAATTGAAAAATTCTATTTTAAATATTATACCAGAATAAAAAATTACAGAGCTTCTTTAGCAATGTAGAAAATGGATATGACATAATGATCAATACAAAGAAAATATTTAGAGTATGATTACAAACATGTAAAAATTAAAAGGAATAGAGGAGGAGAACCCAGAAACCTGTATATAGCTGATATTTTAGCGAGGTGGGAAATAATTTGCATTTAAAAATTTGTCACTGGATGCCTGAGTGGCTCAGTGGGTTAATAACCTCTGCCTTCAGCTCAGGTCATGATTTCCGGGTCCTGGGATCAAGGCCCACGTCGGGCTCTCTGCTCAGCAGGGAACCTGTTTCCTCCTCTCTCTCTGCCTGCTCTCTGCCTCCTTGCGATCTCTCTGTCAACTAAATAAATAAAATCTTTAAAAAAATTTTTTTTGTCACTGAAAAAAATGTTCTTTGAGCAATCTGATAGCTTTTAAAATTAAAAAAATTTTGATTTTACCTCTCAGGTAGTATGATAGTTTCACTAGATAGAGTTCAACAATATTTACAGTTCTCCTCCCTTTTCTGAACATGATTACTGTCCTTCCCCCCCTGAAGTTAGGCATGACTAGGATTTGCTTTAGCTAATAATATGTGAGTGGAAGGGGCATACTGATTTCTAAGGTGGGGAGCAGGGAATAAAGAATGAATAAATGGGCCCTGGACTTCACAATAATTAAATATGTAGTAAAAAACAAAATGAAAATCCATTAACTTAAAATTTGACAGGATTTGTGGTTGAACATTCATGAAAACAACAAATTAAAAACAAGGTAACAAAATTGTTGTATGAAAAAAGTGTCTAAAAATGTTTGGCCTTGATCTGATTCAAAATACTGGATAATTTTTCCCCATAATCAAGTGCCTTGATTATAATTAATATTTAATTGAAAACCCATTAACATTATATTCAAGAATTTCACATTATTTGAAAATTGTGAAATAATTAGAAAAATTCACTGTAATACCAAATAATGCAATTACAGATTTTCCTCAAGGTCTGGAGTTATTTTCTTTCCTCTCAACTAGGGAGCTCAAAGCTACCAAACTAAGCTTTCCTTAGTTCAAATGGCTCTTACCAATGTGTTTACATCTGGTTTTTCCTTTATTGTTTAATGTTTTATTGAACAGTTTTAACTTCTCACTATAACTAAAGGTATGCCAATGGCTAATGTTGATAATGCCATAAAAGTACTCCCAGGAAAAGCATTCTACCCAGAGGTAAAAATGTATGTTTCATGGAATATTGAAGCTGTCCTCAAGTAAATGGTCTAGGAAACCCAGAGTAAAGATCAGCCAGCAGGGCACCTGGGTGGCTCAGTTGGTTAAACGACTGCCTTTGGCTCGGGGATACCCAGGATCGAGTCCCACATTGGGCTCCCTGCTCAGCAGGAAGCCTGCTTCTCCCTCTCTCACTCCCCCTGCTTGTGTTCCCTCTCTGGCTATGTTTCTCTCTGTCAAATAAACAAAATCTTTAAAAAAAAATAAAAAAAAAAAAGATCAGCCAGCGATGAATGATATGGCAGAAATCATTTCATTTTATAAAACTTCTCCACAGCCTCGGAAGCTTGACCAACAATTGTGTGACTGGTAGACAGGGAAACCTGCCTGCAAGGATCTCTATTGTCAGGAGATTTCAAAAGAGAAAATAGCTCAAAAGATAAGTAACATTAATTCAGTTAGCGCCCCTGTTTTCAGGAACCAAAACTCTTGTCACACCGAATAGGTGTGTGTGTATAGACGCTTATGCACGTGGGCTCTGTCATCCTTCCAGAATGACCACAGCATTCTGACAAAGTTTATATGAATGATGCTAAAGAATGCATGAGTTCCACAGAAGCAGAAGAATCCCGCAGTAATGGGTAAGTGTGCAGGAGGGAAAAGCCATCTCCTGTGCTGAGGGAGGATTGGTGGGGCGCGATCAGGCCCAGGGAGCAGTAGCTGCTTGGAGTGAAGAATCCCCTAGGCACTTGCTGTGCTGTGCTGGGTAGGAAAGGAGAGAGAGCAGATTTTAGTAGGGGTCAGCGAGGTCTAAATCACCTTTGTAAGTGACACACACAGAAGGTCAAAATTGCCATAAAAGTACTCCCAGGAAAAGCAGGGAGTAATTACCAGTCAACGGGTATATAGAGAATCAGCAGCTCAAAAGGGGAGGATGAAGATAATTTGATGGAATTTTGGTGGGGGGAGTAAAAGAAAGGGTGGGAAGAATTAAGAGGTTCAAAATCTGTATTTAAAAAAGTTCCAGGGGCGCCTGGGTGGCTCAGTTGGTTAAGTGACTGCCTTTGGCTCGGGTCATGATCCCAGAGACTGGGGATCAAGTCCCACATCGGGCTCCCTGCTCGGCGGGAGCCTGCTTCTCCCTCTCTCACTCCCCCTCCTTGTGTTCCCTCTCAGGCTGTGTTTCTCTCTGTCAAATAAATAAAATCTTTAAAAATAAAATAAAATAAAATAAAATAACATGAAATAACATGAAATAACATGAAATAACATGAAATAACATGAAATAACATGTAAAAAGGTTCCAGAAATTGAGAAGGGAAAGGATGGGTTTAATATAATAACTGGCTTGAGATTTGAAATTAGTTTTTATTTATATTTCACTCTACAGATTAAAAAAATAACATTAAAGTTTTAAATATAAAAAACTAATCAGAACTCGAAATGATAGAAATATATGAGGAGACCATAGGAAAGTTGTTTTATTGTCTTTACAAGATGCTCTTATCCATGCCTCAAAATCAAGATCATAAATAAAAGGAGAACCACTGGATTGAAACATTTGTGTAGCCAGATAAGCCTCTCTATGGGGAGAGTTGAAAGAAAATGAAATGAGAAATTTAAAATACAAAACAAGGGATTAATTTTAATATAAAGGAATTCCTACAAATTGGTAAGATAATTTCCTAACATAAAATTAGGCAAGGACTTAAGCAGATGGAGGAAAAATGCAACTAGCCAATGAAGAAATGAAAATATACTGAATCAAGTATAATCAAATTAGAAGCAGCCTTATATATCCTGTCTTCTCAGGCTGAGCGTGAGGGGAGAAGGCATTTTCACATACTGTTGTTAGATAGGTAAATTGGTACAATCTTTCTGAAGGGAAGTTTGATACTATGTGAATGTACCCAATAGTGATTTTAATTTTAGTAATTTGATTTTAGTAATGAAATAATAGGACAAGTAAATAAAAATGTGCTACAGTGTTTATTGAGATATTTTTATAGTAGCAAATATAGTCCACAGAGTAATTACCAGTCAACGGTCAAATATTAGTAGCCATTCAAAATAATGATATAGATTTTATGTATTTCTTTTACATTTTAAATTTTTATTGAGATAAAATTGACGTCTTTGGAAAAATGTCTACTCAGGTCCTCTGCTCACTTTTATATTGCATTGTTTTTTACTATTGAGTTATGTAGATTCTATATATTTTGGATATTAACCCCTTATCAAATATATGATTTGCAAATATTTTCTTCTGTTTGGTAGGTTGCCTTTTTGTGTTGTTGATTGTTTCTTCTGTTCTACAGAAGCTTTTTAGTTTGATGTAATCCCACTTATTCATATTTGCTTTTGTTGCCATTGTTTTTTGGTCACCAAGACTGATGTGAAGAAGTTTACCACCTATGCTTTGTCCTAGGAGTTTCATGGTTTTAGGTCTTATGTTCAAGTCTTTAATCCATTTTGAGATAATTTTTGTGTATGATGTAAAGTGTTCCAGTTTCATCTTTGCACATGGCAGTTTTTGCAGCACGATTTCCTGAAGAAACTGATCTTCTCTCATAGCATATTCTCAGGTCCTTTTTGTAAATTAATAGACCATGCATCATGGGTTTATTTCTGGGCTCTGTATTCTGTTCCATTGATATAAATGTTTGTTTTATGCCAATATAATACTGTTTTAATTACTATAGCTTTGTAGTATAATTTCAGATCAGGATGTGTGATGCCTCAGCTTTCTTTTTCTTTCTCAAGATTGCCTTGACTATTCAGGGTCTTTTGTAGTTCCATACAAATTTTAGGATAATTTGTTCTATTTCTGTAAAAAATGTCATTGGAACTTTGATAGACATCACACTGAATTTGCCGATTGCTTTGGGTAGTATGGACAATATTAATTCTTTCACTCCATGGCATAGAATATCTTTCCGTTTGTGTTTTTAGTTTCTTTTATCAGTGTTTTATAGTTTTCAGTATATGGGTCTTTTACTTCCTTTGTTAAATTTATTCCTGGCATTTTATTCTTTTTGATTAAATTGTAATTGGATTATTTTCTTAATTTCTCAGATTGTTTTTAGTGTTTAGAAACAGAACTGATATTTGGTTTTTTTTGTTGGTTGGTTTGGTTTTTTTTTAATTAAATATTTTATTTATTTGACAGAGAGAAACACAGCCAGAGAGGGAACACAAGCAGGGGGAGTGAGAGAGGGAGAAGCAGGCTTCCCGCAGAGCAGAGAGCCCGATGTGGGACTCTATCCCGGGTCTCCAGGATCATGACCTGAGCCGAAGGCAGTCGCTTAACCAACTGAGCCACCCAGGCACCCCAGAACTGATATTTGTATGTTGAGTTTGTATCCTGCAACTTTACTGAATTTCTTGGTAAGTTTTTACAGGTTTTTGGTGCAGTTCTTATTGTTTTCTATATATAATATCATGTCATCTGCAACAGTGGCATTTTTACTTGTTCTTTTGCTTGACTAATTGTCCTGACAAGGGCTTCCAATATTATGTTGAATAAAAGTGGTGAGAGTGGGCATCCTTGTCTTCTTAATCTTAGAGGAAAAGCTTTCAACTTTTCAGTGTTGGGTATGATGCTTGTGAGCTTGTCATATATGGCCTTCATTATGTTAAGCTGCATTCCCTCTCTACCTACTTTGTTGCAAGTTTTATTCAAAATGACTGTTGAATTTTGTCAAATGCTTTTTCAGCATCTACTAAGGTAATCATTATGTTTATCCTTCATTTTGTTAGTGTGCTATATCCTACTTAACCATAGTGTATGACCCTTTTAATGTATTGTTGAATTCCCTTTGCTAATATTTTGTTGAGATTTTTGCAACTATGTTTATCAGGAATACTGACCTGTAATTTTCTTGTGGTATTCTTGTTTGGTTTTAATACCAGGGTAATAGTGGCCTTGTAAAATGAGTTTGGAAGTGTTCCATTTTATTCCATTGTTTGAGAGACTTTGAGGAGGATTAGTATTAATTATTCTTTAAATGTTTGGTAGAATTCATCAGTGAAGCTATCTGGTCCTTGATTTTTGTTTGCTAGGAGCTTTTTGATTACTTGTTCAGTTGCCTTACTAGAGATCGATTTGTTCAGATTTTTTGTTTCTTCAAGATTCAATCTTGGCAGGTTGTATGTTTCTAGGAATATCCATTTCTTCTGGGTTGTATATTTTGTTAGTGTATAATTGTTAAGAGCAGTCTCTTATCCTTTGTATTGCTGTGGTATCAGTTGTAATGTCTCCTCTTTCATTTATGATCTTATTTATTTGTTTCTTGGTGAATCTAGCCAAAGTTTTATCAATTTTGTCTTTAAAAAAAAAAAAAGCTCCTTGAAAAATGCCATTTGTATTTTGATCGGTATGGCATTGAAAGTATAGATTGCTCTGGGCAGCATAGACATTTTAGCAATGTTTATTCAATTCCAATCCATGAGCATGGAATGTTTTTCCATCTTTTTATGTCATCTTCAGTTTCTTTCATAAGTGTTCTGTGGTTTCTAGACAATAGATCCTTTACCTCTTTGGTTAGGTTTATTCCTAGGTATATTATGGTTTTTGTTGCTATTGTAATTGGAATCCGTTCCCTAATTTCTCTTTCTACAGTTACATTGTCAGTGTATAAAAAAAGCAGCTGATTTCTATGCATTGATTTTGTGTCCTGCCACATTACTGAATTGCTGTATGAGTTCCAGTAATTTGGGGGTGGCGTCTTTTGGGTTTTCCATGTAAAGTATTATGTCATCTGTGAAGAGAATGAGTTTGACTAATTCTTTGCCAATTTGAATGCCTTTTATTTCTTTTGTTCTCTGATTGCTGATGCTAGGACTTCTAGTACTATATTGAACAATAGTGGGGAGAGTGGACATCCTTGTCATGTTCCTGATCTTCTTTTCCCCATTGAGAATCATATTCACTGTGAGCAGTGGGTATTATATGCAGACAATGAATCATGGAACATTACATCAGAAACTAGTGAAGTACTGTATGGTGACAAACAACATAAGAATGATAAAAAAATAAAAATAATTAAATAAATAAAGCCAAATAAACTTAAAAATAAAAAATAGTTCTTTCAGGGCGCCTGGGTGGCTCAGTTGGTTGGGCAACTGCCTTCGACTCAGGTCATGACCCCGGACACCCCGGATCGAGTCCCACATCAGGCTCCCTGCTTGGCGGGAAGCCTGCTCCTCCTTCTCTCACTCCCCCTGCTTGTGTTCCCTCTCTGGCTGTGTTTTTCTCTGTCAAATAATAAAATCTTTAAAAAAAAAAATAGTTCTTTCATTGATCTTTTCTAATGTTTTCTTAGTCTCTACTTCATTTATTTCTGTTCTGATCTTCATTATTTACTTCTAATTTTAGGTTTCATTTGTTCCTTTTCTAGTTCTTTGAGGTGTAAAGTTAGGTTGTTTATTTAGAATCTTTCTTGTTTCTCGATATAGGCATTTATTGCTATGAAATTTTCTTTTACAACTCCTCTTGTTGCATCCCAAAGGTTTTGGTATGCAGTGTTTCTATTTTTATTTGTCTCAAGGTATTTTTTTTAAAATTTCTCTATGGATTTCTTCGTGGACTCATTGGTTGTTCAGTAACATGTTTAATCACCACATAGTTGTGAAATTTCCAGTTTTCTTCTTTTAATTGATTTCTAGTTTCATAACATTATGGTTGGAGAAGCTGCTTGATATCAGTTTTCTTATATTAAGATGTATTTTGTGGTCTAACATGATCTATCTTGGAGAATAGAGTGTTCCATGTGTGCTTGAGAAGAATGTGTATTCTGCTGCATTTGGATGGAATGGCCTATATATGTCCGTTAAGTCCATCTGGTCTAACATATTATTTAAGGCCAATGTTTCCTTACTGGTTTCTGTCTGAATGATTTAATAATTGATGAAAGTGGGGTATTAAAGCCCCCTACTATTGTGTTGATATCTATTTCTCCCTTTAAATCTGTTGATAATTGATTTCTATATTTAGGTGCTTCTATGTTGGGTACATAAATATTTGTTATATATTCTTGTTAGATTGGCCCTTCATCATTATGTAATGACCTTTGACTCTTTTAAAGCCTTTGATAAAAATGCAGCTACCTTATCTTTCTTTTGCTTTCCATTTGCATGGAGGATTTTTTTCCCTCCCTTCACAGTCTGTGTGTGTCTTTACATGTGAAGTGACTCTTTTTAGGCAGCCTATAGATAGGTCTTCTTTTTTTATGATTTAGCCACTCTATGTCTTTTGATTGGAGAATTTAGCTGGTTCACATGTGATGTAATTATTGATAGGTATTTGCTTGTTGACCTTCTGTTCATTGTTTTCTAGTTATCTTGTAATTCCTCTGTTCTTTCTTCTTTTCTTGCTCTCTTCCTTTTGATTGACTCCTTGATTTATGGTGGTATGCTTTGATTCTTTTCTTTCATTTGTGGGTCTATAATAAGCTATGTGCTTTGTGGATAACTTATATAAGACAACATATTTATAACAATCTATTTTAAGTTGATAACAATTTTGGTTTGAACACATTCTAAAGCTCTATATTTTTACTCCCACCATGTTTGATGGGTTTGATGTTACCATTTACATCTTTTTATCTTGTGTATTCCTTAACAAATTTTTGTAGTTAAGAGTTATTTTTACTACTTTTCTATTTTGACCTTTATATGACTCACCATCTTTACAACATTAATTATTCTGAATTTTACTATGTATTTACCAGTGAGATTTATACTTTCATGTGTTTTCCTGTTACCAATTAGTACCCTTTTGTTTCAATGTGAAGAAGTCACTTTAACATTTCTTATAAGACTATTCTAGTGGTGATGAACTCTTTACCTTTTGCTTGTCTGGAAATCTCTTTATCTCTCCTTAAGTTCTGAAGGTTAACTTTCCCATATTCTTAATTGGCAGGGTTTGGTTTTGGGGGTTTTTTGTTGTTGTTGTTGTTGTTTTGATTTTTTGTTTTTCTTAGCACAATAAATTGTGATACTCCCTTCTGGTGCAAACTTTCTGCTGAAAAAATCTTTTTTTTTTTTATGAGGGCTACCTTGTATATCATGAAATATTTTTCTCTTATTGCTTTTCAGAGTCTCTCCTTGTCTTTTACTTTTGACACTTTAATTATAATGTGTCTTGATGTGGGTCTCTTTGGGTTCATCTTTTTTGGAACTTTTTGGGCTTCCTGAATTTAGATGTATGTTTTCTTCCCCAGGGTAGGTAAGTTTTTAGTCATTATTTCTTCCAATAAGTTTTTTGCCCCCTTTTCTCTTCTTCTGGGACCCCTATAATGTGAATGTTGGCCTGTATGTCTGTAAGTCTGTAAAGCTATCTTCACACTTCTCTTTCCCTCTTTCTCTGCTCTGATTGGGAGAATTCCACTGCCCTATTTTTGAGTTTATTGTATTTTCTAGTTCATTTATTGTATTTTTTAGCTCTGTGATTTCATTCCAGCCTTATGGTTGTTAGGTTTTTCCATCACGAATAGAACGGAGACCGCAAAGGCAAACAGGGTCCAAAGAGTGAGCTTTATTGCAAGCACCCTTCGGTGAGGTTCCGTGACTCCAGAGAGGAGAGTCAGGGAAGTCACGCCTGGGTTGGGGAGTTGTAAGGGTTTTTAACTTGGTTCCGGGTCTGGATTCGGGTGGGGTTTTTCCCATATTAGGCAAGGGAACATCGTGTCCCTAGGTGATTGGCTGGGGGTGGGGAAGGTCCAGACGATGGTGGGTGGTCCCTGGCTGGAAAGTCACGTATGGGAAGTTTCGGACCCCCAGCTAGGTTTTGATGTACTGGAGATGACGTGGTGGCCACGGCTGCTGTGGCGGGAATATCCGCCATCTTGACCCAGTCTGTGATGTCCGCCATTTTGGGTGCCCCTGTCTCTCAGCCAGCCCAACATTCTGACCTTTTGTCTTATATAATGATGTCAGGGGTGTCGACTCTATTCTGGCTACTTCCTGCTGATGGTTGGGCATCGTCATGGGGGAAGTCCGAGGTGAGCAGGCGAGAGTAGGGCTGTAGGAGGAGTTGGTTTACTGAAACTCGCGTCATCTCTCAAAGGCGTTCCTGTAGATATCTAACAAGGCAGGGAGCAACCAAGATTAGTAACAGGGTTATACACAGGGGTCCCGCTAGGGGGAGGAGCCAAGTTACCCAAGTGACCCATAGGTGGGAATCCTGGTGTCTCAACTGTATCCGGTCTCTGAGTTCATGAATTTTGGAGGTGACTATGCCTGACTGACTGGTTAACATAATAGCAACATTCTTCATTCAGGTAGAGGCAAGTGCCCCCTTTTCCTGCTGTTAGGAGGTCTAAGGCTCGCCTGTTTTGTAGGGCGGCAGCTGCAGTGCTGGTAATCTGCGTTTGTAAAGCTGTAAGGGAATCAGCAATCTGCTTCATGTCATTAAATGCCTCGGAAAGCTTGTAATAAAGGTCTATTGAAGTTCCGAGGCCTGCTGCTCCGGTGGCAACACCGGAGGTCAGGCCTGCCCCAATAAGTAAGGGAAAGAAGACTGCCCGTCTGTTTCGGTGTGTACAGAATAGGATAGACATGAGGTGATCGGGGAAATAGATGGTAGTGGAAGGAGACAGTAAGATGAAAATACAGTCTAGGGAGTCATTGGCGTTAAGCATCGGTAGTTCCCTCTGGGCATGAAAGAAATATCCCAGGAGGGGTGAAGTAGAGGAGGGAGAAGACGGCGATGGAGGAATTGAAGGTGAGGATGTCCAGAGTTGAAGAAAGGTTAAGAATAGGTATAGGTCTTCCTATGGCCCCTATGTGGACCGTTCGGTCAGTAATGGTGGTGTTGGGTAGGGGCCACGTTGTTGGAATGGGAATTTCAATGATATTAGAAATGGTAGAGAAAGGGAAGCATATCCAGAGTTGCTGTGGTCCTGAGATAGGTTTCACAACAGGTTATAACTGGAGTTAATGAGGGTTATTGTTAGTTGGTCAGTGTGGGGAGATCTCTGTAAATTATTGAGGTTGATTCCCTTGTAGGTGGTGGGGGTATTTTGAGCCTGCAAGCAGTCATTTATGGCCTGGATTATCTGCTTGGTTTGATTGTGTTTAGCCTGGTCCTGGACCCCTCCCCTGTCAGAGAGTCCCAGTTGGGCCAAATAGGTCCAACAGACTGGCCCAGGGAGGGAACACGCTGTGCATTTTGCCTGTATTTTACCAATTTTTGAGGTCCAGAAAGTTTTTCCTGGGGCATGGGTGGAAGTACAGGTGGTTGGAGTTTCTCCCTGGTAACATTCCCGGGGCATGTAAGTAAAGGATTGGAAATAGTGGCTTTTTCCTTTGCTGTGCGTGCATTGGCCACATTCAACTGCCCTGGTAAGTGAGAGTAGAAGGGTTAGGATTAGGAGTACGTACCAGCCGGAGCTTGGTTTCGCCCACCATTTGAGAGGCCCAATCAGCACCTGTAGGTGCTCATTTGAGGTTGCTGGTGGGTACCCATGCCTGGTCATGGTTCGTCGAGCTACACTAGAGATGAAAGCGGGTCTGCTGTCTTGACCAGAGTTTGGGGTAGTCCAAATTTTGGAATGATGTGTTTGGTGAGAATTGTGGTTACTGCATCTGCCATCTTTTGGGCCGTGGGATATGTCTCGATTCAGCCTGTGAACGTATCAACCAGTTAACAGGTACCGGAATGTTTTGTGGTGGGGCATATGAGTGACGTCCAGTTGCCAACATATGGAAGAGTATGCGGTTAGGGTTAGGCAACGGCTGATTGGGAGGGAGTGAGGTCCTCCAGGAGTTGTGGGCAGGAATGAGTGAGTTTGAGGTGAAAGAGGGTGTAGGCAATAAAGTAGTGGGACTTAAGTGAGGGGAGGTGGAGAGAGAGAGAGATATGTGGGTCTTTGAGGAGGCTGGAGTTCTTGGAGGAGGCAGATTGGGTTCCCAGTAAGGGACTGAGGTGGGAGTTAGGAGGAGGTAACGACAGGTTTAGAAGTGTCCCATACCTAGGGGTCTACTGCGGGTAGACTATTTGGGGCAGGAAGGAGGGGTAAGACGAGACACTCTGAAACCGAGGGGGAAGGAGAGAGACAAATAGTAGCTTGCAGTTTTTAGAGGATGTCCCTTCCCAGTAGGGGAACCGGACAAGAGGGAATTATGAGAAATGAGTGGGAGAAGGGGAAACCATCAGGCTGCAAGTAAGGGGAAGGGTTACCCTAGGAGAGGAAGAGGTCCCATCAATCCCCATGTGAGTGACTGGTGAGGTTCGTGTAGGTCCCTAGTAGGATGGCAGAACTGAGTAGGTAGCCCCCGTGTCCAGCAAAAAGGAAATGGACTTACCCTCTATCTGGAGCGTGACCCTGGGCTCGGCCTAGGTGAGAGGGGTAGCCGAGTCTGGGCTCCGTCAGTCATCCTCCAACCTGAGCAGCTGGAAGGCCGGACTTACCGTCTCGGGGTTGCCCCTGCGTAGAGGCGCTGAGGATTCCCCGAGGTTAGGGCAGTCTGATTTCCAGTGTCCCATCATACGGCATTGAGGACACAGTCAAGTTGGTGCCTTTGGGTTGGGACATTGACAGGCCCAGTGTCCCTCGGCCCCGCATTTGAAGCAGGCCCCCGGAGGGGTGCGGTTGGCTGTTCCCCTCTGGCTCCCGGAGCCGGCCGGCTGCAGGGCTGCTACCAAGGCCTGGGTGTATAGCTGAACCTTATGCTGGAGCCTGGCCTGCCATTTAAGTTCGGCTGCCTCCTCTCGGGCGTTAAAGACTTTAAATGCCATTTTCACTGGGTTGGAAATGGGGGTTAGGGGGCCTTCCTCGACCTTTTTTAACTTTTTCCGAATGTCTGGCGCTGATTGGGAAATGAAATGAGTGGCCAAGACTGTGGCCCCTGCCGGAGAGGCGGGAGTTAAATGGGTAAATTGAGTTAAAGCCTCGGTTAGCCAGTTAAGGAATATGGCAGGGTTCTCATCAGGGGCCTGAATAATTTCCCTGATCTTATCCTTGTTAACGGCCTTATTAGAGGCCGCCTGCATTCCAGCAATAAGGCATTGGATCCTGTGGTCGCGGTGTCGGCGGCTGTCTAGGCCATCTTAGTAATCCCAGTTGGGTTCCACAGCCGGGACTGGCTGAGTGCCAACTGACATGGTGGCGTCAGTAAGGTGGACCTGATCAGCGTGTTCTCTGGCGGCAGCCTGGATAGGATCCCTCTCCGCAGTGGTGAGGGTGGTGGTCTGGATGACATGTAAGTCGTGCCAGGTGGTAGACCTGGGCCACATATTGGAATTCCTTAATGAAGTTATCTGGGTTGGCCGAGAAAGAGCCCAGGCGTTTTTCTATTTGGGAGAGGTCCTGTAGGGAGAAGGATGCGTGGACTCGGGCAACCCTTCGGCCCCAACGACCTCCCTCAGGGGGCAAACTAGGTCGGGGGATGGATTTCGATCCCAGGACCGAGTATGAGTGGAGATGGGAGGGGAGAGAGTTGGGGGATGAGCAGGGCTCAGTGGTGGTCCTGCGGGGTAGAGCTTCAGGAGCTTCAGGAGGCATTGGAGTAGCCGGAGCTGGGGACGGTTCTGGGGTCTGAAGGGGATCAGGAGATACGGGGGAATGGGGAATAGGATGATAGGGGGGAGGCGGCGATAAGAGGGGGCTCCTATAGGAGGCCCCAAAAGGTCTTCGGGAGGTTTGGAGAGAGGAGAGGGAGAGGGTGGATCAGGGTCCTTGGGAGCAGTAGGCGGAAGGGTCAAAGTGGGAGAGCAGGCGAGGAAGACCTGAGAGGTCGAGCAGCGGGAGCATAGGAAGGCTGGGAGTGTAAGGCCCAGAAAGCCTGGACATAAGGGACTTCGGACCATTTGCCTTGGCGTCTATAGAGCTTGTCCAGATCCATGAGTATTTGATTTAGGGTCGAATTTGGACTGGGAGGTTCCCATGGTCCCTTCACCTATCAACTCAGGGCATGGAGGAAGGCGTCCCCTCGTCCTGGTGCTGGGTTGCGGTTCAGAAGGGAAGCTAGTTGCCGTGGAAGAGGGATGTCTGCCGATTCCTCCGAACTATGGGGGCCACTAGGTGGCCAGAAGGGGTTGCCCTGATGCGGCAGATTTGGACAGGGCATCCCGGAGGAGGATTGGGAACTAGGGATCACGCACCACAGCAGGCTTCGAGAGATGTCTGGGGAGAAAGAGGAGTCCCAGTCTGTTTGAGAGGAGGAGGGAGCCTCCGTGCCGGAGCAGGGGCTCTGTCTCCTCCTGGGTTTCAGCACCAAATGTTGGGTTTTTCCATTGCGAATAGAACGGAGACCACAAAGGCAAACAGGGTCCAAAGAGTGAGCTTTATTGCAAGCACCCTCGGGCGAGGTTCTGCGACTCGGGAGAGGAGAGTCAGGGAAGTCACAACCGGGTTGGGGAGTGTGAGGGTTTTTAAGCCTTATTGGTTCCGGGTCTGGATTCGGGTGGGTTTTTTCCCATATTAGGCAAGGGAACATCGTGTCCCTAGGTGATTGGCTGGGGGTGGGGAAGGTCCAGACGATGGTGGGTGGTTCCTGGCTGGAAAGTCACATATGGGAAGTTTCGGTCCCCCAGCTAGGTTTCAATGTACTGGAGATGACGTGGTGGCCACGGCTGCTTTGGCGGGAAGACCAGCCATCCTGGGTGCCCCTCTCTCTCAGCCAGCCCAACAATGGTTTCTTTGTTGAAAATCTTACTTTGTTCAATCTTCTTCTTTTGATGGTAGTGAGCATCTTTGTGATCTCTGTTTTGAAACTTAATTGATAAACCATTTATCTCCAGTTCAAGAAGGCGTTCTCTGAGGTTTTATTTTGTTCTTTCCTTTAGAATATATTCCTTTGTTTCTTCATTTTACTTGACTCTCTCTGTTGGTTTCTGTGCATTAAACAGCCACCTCTCCCCCTCTTGGAGTGGCCGCTTGTAGCAGACAAAATGTTATCATTCAACCCTGCCCTAGCTCTTCATTGTCTCTTGATCTTTTGTGATTGTGCAAAGCAGACTACTTTATTTTTAGTGGCTGAGGATGCACCAAGATCTGTCAGTTTCCAAAGATGAGCGTCTCAGTCAGCACCTACTAGGCTACGAGGAAGCCAGGCCTTCAGGCGGCAGCTTTTAAGTATACAAATATACATCTTTCAGGGGAATACTGGAAGAAGGATATTTTTGATAGCGTCCTCCAAGTTAAGCCCTGGGGCGATAGCCAGTTATGACTGTTTCTTTCTTTGAAACTGTTTTGTTGAACTCATGAATGCGAGACCCTGCTGGCCACCATCCCCAGGCAATCAAGAAGCGTGCCCTGGGCACCAAACACAAAAACCGGGGAACTAGATGCAAAACTTAGGGCACCAAGCATGTGTACTAACTCTGCTAAATACTGGTGCTCTGGAGCGCAGCAGAGAGAGCAAAGAGACCACCCATTGCAGTCTCTGGAGAGGATTACAATTGGCCCTCGGATGTATTTTTAATTGGAAGCCTGGCCCTCAGGCCACAGCTATTTAGATAAAGCTAGTGGGCTCTTTCACAGGAAGACTAAGCTCGTGGGTCTGTCACCTCTCTGCTGTGCCCTGGGGATGGTGGTGGGTTAAGAACCCTCTCTCTGATTGTTACAGTCCTTTGGGACACCTCAGTCCGTGAGCCCTGCTGGTCACCACAGCCAGGCAATCTAAGGGTGTCCCCTTGGGTGGCGGCTGCAAAAACCACACCCGGAAAAAGGTTACAAGCTCCTTTCTGGGAGATACTGGAATCTGGAGCTAGACAGGGAGAAGGCCAAGGTGGTGCCCACTGGCTTCTGTTTTTGGAGAGTAATTCAGTAGGCCCCTAGATGTGTGTTAAATTAGATGCCTGGTCCTCAGGCCTATACCTTAAGATAAGCAAATAAGCCTCTTTCACGGAAAGGGTGGTTTTCAGTCAGCTGCTTTGGCACTAGGCCCTGGGGCTGCTAAGTCTTGCTCGGGAACCTTTTAGCTATTTTCTTAGCTTGCTGTATAACCTTGTGGGTTTTGTGGACACAAACACCATCTGCTGTCAAAGCTATGTATTTTAGGGGCTGGTCTCTCAATTGTAGGTTTTCAAAGTTAGGGTGCTAGATATGGGGTCAAATACTTAAGTTCTCAAAGAGAAGATGGTGTTTATGTATTCCCTCCTGATTGTGGGTCACTACAGGGATGTGGGATTCATGGCAAGATTGTGTCTCAGCTTTTTTCTGCCCACTTTGATGTGGGTTTTTTTCTCATTCACTCAATGTGTGGGAGTCCCTCAGCTAATTTGGGGCTCTCTCCGGCCCCCAGCCCCAGAGGAACCTGTTCCATATGTAGCTGTAGTTCTGATGTGTCTGTGGGAGGAGGTGAGTTCAAGATCCTCCTATATCACCACCTTGAACTGGAACCTGTATACTTGTATAGAGGAAGATACTGAAAATGGATTGTTAAGATACTTATTCAAGTTACAAAACCATATTAGCCATAGGATTCTGTTTTGTGAGGGGATTTCTGTTACTTGTTAATGCATAGAAAAAAATCTGGAAGCCTAGTCACCAAACAGTGGCAATTTTGGTGGTCAGGTGTGGAGATGTGAGAAAGGTGAGATGATTTTATATTATCAGTGATTTTAAAATTTTCTTTACACTTCGGTGTTGTTTAAATTTTCAGTAAGCAAGTACTGAACCATACATATTACTTTTTTCTTTTCACACATTACTTTTCTAATAGAAAATGAAACATTGTGTTTCCTTTTTTTATTTTAAAGGGAGAAAGTTCATTAAACTCCAGTGCCACGCTTACTATTTTGTCATTGCAAAATTCTCTTCCACCCACTATCCTCGTCCACTGCACCTAACTTCTCTTTGTCTTTAAAGACTTACCTTAAATTTTACCTCCATAATATAAATATATCTCCCCTTTTTAATGAATTTGGAGGCTGGTTGCAAGACAGATTGTTAGTATAATAATGCAGGAATTACCCCCAAACACTTGAATTGTGTGTGATATGTGATATAATCACAAATAACAAGCATTTAGCACCTTGTTAAAAAAAAAATCAAATCTCTTAGAAGATGAACCAAGTTATTTTTTTTCCTGTAGGTCTATTAAGAATTTCTCCACTAGAGGGCTTTTCATACCATATTTTAGTTAATTTGTGTAATAATAATACAATAAAATTACAGGTATTGAGTAATACCATCTTCTCAAATTATATATCTTACAAAATTTTTTAAAAAGCCTAATTTAGGGTGCCTGGGTGGCTCAGTGGGTTAAAGCCTCTGCCTTCAACTCAGGTCATGATCTCAGGGTCCTGGGATGAAGGCCAGAGTTGGGCTCTCTGCTCAGCAGGGAGCCTGTTTCCTCTGCTCTCTCTGCCTGCCTCTCTGCCTACTTGTGATCTCTCTCTGTCAAATAAATAAAATCTTTTTAAAAAATAGTCTTTGTTTTTAAGATACTCTAAAAAGGTACAAGATTTAACATAAATATGAATAGATATAATATATAAAAAACATTACTAAGTACCTTCTGTAAGAAATTCAATATGATCTTTATTTTCGATGAACTAACAATTTTATGGTGCACAGTGACAGTTACCATATATTCTGATACATGCCACGAGAGAGATTATGGATGGGTGTTAAGAGATCGTATTTAGGGGTGCCTGGGTGGCTCAGTTGGTTAAGCGACTGCCTTCGGCTCAGGTCATCATCCCGGAGACCCGGGATCGAGCCCCACATCGGGCTCCCTGCTCGGCGGGAAGCCTGCTTCTCCCTCTCTCACTCCCCCTGCTTGTGTTCCCTCTCTGGCTATGTTTCTCTCTGTCAAATAAATAAAAATCTTTAAATAAAAAAAAAAAAAGAGATCGTATTTAATCCAAAAGAAAAATAGAGTGAATAGAAGTCTTCTGTGATGGGGTAACATTTGAACTAAATCTTTTGATAGGCATGGAGAAGTTTAGATGAGAAGGAAAGGAAATTTTTCTGGTTATGGGGAAAAGTGTGAAGATGTGAAATATCCTTAGAGATCAGGTACTTCTTGGCATCATCATGGATAAATTTAGAGTCCATGAGAATAACCGATGTAAAAAATATAGCATTAACATTCAAAGATCCTCAGCTTTCCACAAATATGCTTCAGTGAGCCATTTTCATGGTCATACCCTGGACCTTGTGCTTATTTCTTACTCAACAAATATTTTTTGAATGTCTCCCTATGTATGTGGACACTGTTCTGCCCTCAGAGGACAATGATGAAAGGACAGATGAGATTCTTGCTCTCATGATTTATATACAAGCCTTAAGAAACCAACAGTAAATAAGAAAAACTATAAAACAGGTAGTAATAAATGTCATGCACAGAATTAAACAGGATTGATTATGGGAATGACTGGTGGTAACTGGATTGGGTGGTTGGGGAGAGCTTGTATGATGAATTATTATTTAAGGTGAGAATGACTAGAATCAGCTATGTAGTAGGGTACACATATTCTAGTCTGAGAGGACAGTTACTACAAAGATCCTGAGACATAAATGAGTGCCAAGTAAGAAGGTTAGTGGCCTGAGGTATGGTGGAAGAAGGCGAGTGGTGTATGATGACATCAGAGAGGAAAGCAGAAGCCAGAAGAAGCTGGTCTTTACAGGCCAGAGTAAGAAGTTAAGATTTTATTGTAAATGCAGTGGGAAGCCATTGGGGGGTTGTAAGTGGGAGGGTGGCATGATCTGATTTATGGCTTTGCACGGTTCTTATGGCTGTTAGGTGGAGAACGGATTGTGCGGGGCCAGAGCAGAGTCCTAGCATCTGGTTAAACAGCAGTGGGGAGGCATGAGGAGTGGTGCTTGGTCGAAGGTGGTAGTAAGAGACATGGAAAGGTGGATATGTTTGGGACATGTTTTGCAGGTAAAATCAATAGTCCTGTGGAGTTTTTATTTTGGGAGACTAAGCAGATGGTGCAATTCACTGTGATGCACAGAAATGGGCTGACCTGGTTGAGAGTGATGGTGAAACAAGAGTTTTATTTTGAGCATGGTACTTTGGGGACCCACAAATGGAAATGTCAAGTATGTGACACTGGAGCTCTGAGCAGTCAGGCACAGCTCCATGTCTGCGTACACATTTTGCCCTGTGCTTCTAGACTTAAGCAGTCCTGAGAGTGTGTGTCTCAAAGAACATCACTAGCACTGATCTGGAAAGCACTGGCCAACCGGTGGTATTAAAGCCACAGGAATAAATGAGACTTCAGCAAACTCAGCATACTCATTCTTAGCTTTTAGACAAAATGAAGCAAATGACACTGTATTTTCAAAATTCATTTCAAAAGTGAAAATTTTCAAAATTCCTTATGAAGAGCCAATTCCAACAATTTGTTCTAAAGCTCTAAATTTACATCACCTTTTGGTGAAAAAAATAGACTTCAGATCAATGAACTTCCTTTATGTTAGATATGCTTTTTAAAAAAAATTTTTTTTTAAGATTTTATTTATTTGACAGAGAGAAACACAGCCAGAGAGGGAACACAAGCAGGGGGAGTGAGAGAGGGAGAAGCAGGCTTCCCGCCGAGCAGGGAGCCCGATGCGGGACTCGATCCCGTGTCTCCAGGATCATGACCTGAGCCACCCAGGTTCCCCAGATATGCTTTTGATAGATAATATAATTCTACACCAATTCGTATTCTGTGCTGATGTTTTGCAGTTGTGCAATATCAAGATCATCAACTACACTGGTAATTGTTGATGTCAACATACACTTTTTCATCACATACTTGCATGGTTTTTGTGGCTTTTGATTGGTTTCATTATGTTTTTACATTTAAATCTTTTTTTAATAATTTTTTATTTACTTGAGAGAGAGAGTGAGAGAGAACACGAGAGGGGAGAGGTCAGCCGGAGAAGCAGACTCCCCACGGAGCCAGGAGCCCAAAGTGGGACTAGATCCCAGAACTCCGGAATCATGACCTGAGCTGAAGTCAGTGGATCAACCCACTGAGCCACCCAGGTGCCCCTATATTTAGATCTTTTATCTATCTGGAATTTATTTTAGCATAAAGCGGGAAGAATCCAAGTTTATTTCAAATCTCAGCCAGCTGTCTCAAAACATTTACCATATGAACCTAGGTTTTTTCCTATTGATCTGAAATGCCAAATGCTAAACTCCCAAGTGGATCATGAAATTTGTTTCTGGAATCTCCTTCTGTTTCCACTGATTTTATTCATGATCAAGGTTGTTTTATAGCAAATTCAAATCCTACATATATTAAAAATTTTCCATGTTACAACATCTGCGTATTTATTAAGTTGCAATGAAAAATACTTTGCTAGTGTACTGTGAAGTTCTTCCCATATTAGAAGCCAATTCCTGTATCTACTGAGCCCAGGTCTTATTGGAAATTAATAGTTTAGCCACCTTCCATTTCATATTCTGTCGATGTTTCCAGGCAGTTGTTAGAAAGTATTGTTTTTATAGGTTTATTGTACATGTATAAATTTAGTGTAATTTGAGTAAAAGTTCCAGTTGGTAATTTTTGAGACTTGACATCAACACTGCCAAAGTTTATTTGGAGAAGGAAAAGAAGTCATGGAAAATAGCCAATTTTGTAGAACAGTTATGATGAAACAGGACTTTAATGATCAGATATAAAACATGATAATATGAAGAAAAAAGCGTGTTTTTCATCTTCATAGCCAACTAACGCAAGGAACTTCATAATGTACAAAACTGTGAGGGATCATATTGTCGACGGATGCAGTTTGGAGCTGACGGGTTTTGCAGGAGTATATTTGGTGCAGCCTCCACCACGGGAAGATGCTCGAGAATAGTCTGAATGATTAAGGAGCTTGCACCAGCATGTAAACTGACATGTTGCTTCCTGCGTCAAGTGGTCTAGCTTCAAAAAAAAGTCAGTTGAGCTAAAAGAGTAACCTAAAATACTAAAAATTCTGAATCAGGTAAGTCATTGTGTTCAACACAAGATTATTATGTGATAACATGGAAGCTGATGAACTGCTGTTGCATGCTATGGTACTATGGCTATCAAGGGAAGAGTTCCTTTGAGAAAGCTGCATTTTTAGTTTTCCTGCAAAGTAAGAAACCAGTTTGGTCTAAACTCTGAAGAATTCTCAACTTTCCAAGGACGTGAATTTTGGAAGGCCTGCCTTGCTTCTTGGCCTGATACCTTTGGTATTTTTAATAATCATAATCCTTCCTGTAAGAAAGAAATACAACTGGCTTTTTAATGATAATGTCAAAAGCCACCTGGATGTCCGTGTGCACCTCAAATTCAGCAGATCCACAGTTGAATTCCTTACTTTTCCTCCACACCTGTTCTTCCTCCTTGTCTTTTCCTGATAACTGTTTCACCATGCGCTTTATCACCTAAGCCAGACTCCTGAAAATCAGCCTTCACCTGGCCTTTATCTTCTGTAGCAAATTACCATCCAAGTTATGTTGATTCTAACTCATCACTTATATATGCTCCTCCTAATGAACCTGATTACTCCTGATCCTCTTACTTTGGACTTCTTACTCTCCACTAAGGAATCCATTTGTCAGCTGGCCACTGGAATACTCTTTTCAAATGCACACTTCTTCATGCCACTTTCCTATTAAGTCCTTTCTGGGTTCTCTTTTACCCATAGGAGAAATTCTAGTGTCATCTGAACTCTACACTCTGACCCCCTGTCTTTCTTCAGTTTCAGATTTTTACACCTTCTTAGTTTGTCTCACCCCAACCGTACCAGAGTACTTGGGGTGCTTGGAACTCTGTTTTGCTTCATGCCTTTCTGCCTTCACTCAGACTTACTCACACTTGGAATTCTACCCTGCCATTTTTTCAGGAAGGCCTAATTATCTTTCAAGATTTAGTTTAAACTTTACAACCTTTGGGTAGCATTTCCCATCTTTACCCATTCATGCAGTATTTCATGCATGAATTAACTGTTCTTCTTTCATATTCCTATTATGGACCCTCTGACTTTTTACTACAGTACCCACAAAACTGTAGTGTAACTTTCATTTACCTGCTTTCCTTAGAGACTGGGAGCACCTTGAGTCAGGGACCTTGTCTGTTTTGTTTGTTGTTTATTCCTAGTATCTGACAATACCTGTGCAATTTAGGCTTTCTGTGAAAATTCTTTCAGTGAATGAGTTGGTAAATGAGAAGCTTCAGAGGTGCCGTGGAAGGGCTGGCAGAGAAGGCAGTAGTGTTAAAACTGCTCAAGAAGAAGACACGGGGCAATCCAGTGACAAGAATAAGGGAAAAGAGAATTTATTAAGGGAGAGTGGGCTCTGTATGGTGGTTGAGGATGAGAGATGTGATGGGATTGACTAGCTTCTGACTAAAATTCTGGTACAAGACTTTTCTATTGCTCTAGAAGTACATATGGCAAATGGGGTCAAATGAAGTTTGTAAACATTAGCACACACACCCCACATTTTTACAGGGTACAGCCTTACTGTATATAAAACTCTTCTGCTATTTTATTTGATTCTTAAAACAGTTATTTCCCTAAGCTTCAGTGTCCTTTTTTTGTAAAATGAAAATAATAGCCATCTCTTAGGCTTGTTTACAAGATGTGTCATTATGTCTGGCACACAGTTCAGTATGAAATATGTTGTTAGAGCAGGAATTTGAAACCCAAAATGGTTCAATGACTTGCTCCTGGTTACAAAAGTAAGTTAGTGGCAGATTTAGGTAGATGTTCTAGATCTTCTGTCCTCCTATTGAAATACTCATTTTACTACTCTACAGTATAGTATCTTGTACCTTACTTGGTGCATGACATCTTTAATTTCATTGAGAGGCTCATCCCAAAGCAGGCTTTGGAATTAGCCTATCAGAGAGCTGATTTCCAAAATCAAGGAAAATCTAAAACTTGGCTAAAACCAAGACACAAATATAAATAATATTTTTATAGCTTGCATTGCCTCCTACTTGATTTTATGCTTGAGGATTGTCATCAGAGAATCTGAGCAGAATAGCTCCTGGCCTTGTGAGGTTCTGTAGAGATATGCTGTCATTTTTACTGATTTTTAAAGTACTGGTTTTTAGTCCACTTTTTCTGCCAGAGGAAGTGTTTGGGGCCCAAGAATTAAGGTAGCAGGGATCTAAAGTGGGAACTGGAGCAGAGAGCAAGTGAAGAGTGAATCTGGGCTGCAGCACACACTAACAATCATACCCATCTGTCCTTGTGTCTTCTCTAGAGTTTTGTTCAGGAAGAATCTGAAGCCACAGAGTCTGAACTGGAGATGAAATTATTAAGTGAAACAGTTTTCTCAGGTATTCTTCTAAATTATCTTTGTAGAATTTGACTTTATTGGAATTTTTCCCCTTACAACAGAAATGCACATGTTGCATAAAAAAGTTCAGATGTTGCAGAAATATATGTAAAGTGAAATTCTTCATAATCCCTCTTCTGAAATAACCAACATTAACAAAAATTTATCCTATTTGTATTTCTTCTCTCCATAGCTCTCTTTTGATTTTTAATGAAACCATGAAATATCATACAAATGTTTGAGTGTTACTTTTTTTTCAGTAATATTTGTTATTTTAACATATTCTACATACATACATAGAACATAATACATATTCTACTTAATAATGTTCAACACTACCCTAAGTCAGAACAGATTAATAACCTTACTTTTTAGTAACTATATAATTCCACCCAGTAGTGGAACATTATTTAAATCTTTATTAATAATAAGGTTATTTCTAATTTTTTATTATTACAAACAATGTAATGAATATTCACAAACACATACATAATTGTAAATTTCTCAACCCTTTTGTGTTCAATCTTATCTTGGAAAATAACAATTGAGAGTTTAAAAATGTCAGAATGTCTAATTTGCAAATCTTTTAGTTTAAGATTTATGTACATCACTTTCTAGGAACTTGTAAGGAATCAATTTTCTATAAATTTCTTAGCATATTTTCATAACCTATTTCTTGTCCACTTCTTCAGTTTTCCCAGCACACTTTTGTTTCAGTAGCCAACTAGGTATATATCTTTAAAATTTTTCTATAACCCTGAGGAGGTTAATTTTCCTGTTAGAATTAGGATATTAGAGTCAGTTCATGAACCTTTGTCAATAATACTGAGGTTTTCTATATGCTAATCTTCAACTAATATATATCATAAATGTCTGAATTTAGATATAGTATTCTTTTTCTTTCTTTTTAGGTAAATGGATTATTAACTAGATAAATTTGAAAAAGGCTGCATTTTGTTGAAGGTATACAAGGGAAAAAGAGCAATTGCTTAACTGGAATTTTCTTTGCATATTGTCATGAATTTTCAGTGTCTGCTCTCCATGGGTTAAATTCAGTGACTTCTCTGTGTGCTTCCTTTCATGGGAGAGGAAAATTATAATGATAAATAACAAGACTAACACTTCCTAAGATTTACTCTGTGCCTGACACCAGTTCTAGGCTTTTTACATGTATTAACTACAACTCCCCCCAAATTGGTAGGTAGATATCAATATCTCTCTAAGTAGAAGAAGGGGAGAAAAGACATGTTAATTAGCATATCTTGTATAAGGTCACATAGCAAGGAAGGAGAAGAACCATTAAGTGGTCTGATTTCCCTTTCTTATCTATCTGCATTAGAAAGACTTGGTGACAGGTAGGAATGGTCTTAGTGATATGCGATTTAAAATCTTCCCTTGATTGTGCACTGAGAATTATGGAATTATAGAACTTCCCCTTAAAATTTCTATACAGAAGAGATTATCCAATACAGTTCTTCACTTTAAAGCCTCTGTCCCTATTTTTCTTTTTTTAAATGAGCTGGACCTGTTTTTGTTGAAAAAAAAAAGTTAGCTTTAATATATGGACCAAAATTTATGTTTTTCACCATTTTACTTTCTTCATTCAGCTTTTTAACTCCATAATGTTCAATTTAAAAACATTAATTTATCAGTTGTCAAATTAATGTTAAGCTACTTTCTTGTATTTATAATGAAGGGCAGCATACTATGCCACCCCAAAATATGCTCCTTTGGCATAAGGATATTTTAAGCTAAGAACAGTTATAAAGATACAATGCAAGAAAAGCTGCCCACCCTCCCCCATTTGCCTAAAAACAAGACATAAAATTTCAAAGGGTGTCATTCCTCCTCTCTTTACCAAGAGGGACAGTGGTTAATGCCCAGAGACAACTTCAGACCTTTCAGCCTAAAAGGGGACCAAAGGACTCTGCATAACAACCTCTACTAACTAGTTCTTTTCTTTACCCTCAACAACCTAAAACTGCTCTCCTTGGTCTTGTCATTTCCCCCCAAATTTGTTGTTCTTAGTTGAAGATGCTGTATAAGCCAGAGTTCTGAGCCACCTCTTTAGATTACTCATTTTTCTCTGGGTATTCTCCTATGTTTACATGAGGCATACATATTAATAAATGAGTGTTTTTTTCTCTTGTTAATGTGTCTTTATAATAAAAGTTCAGCCAAGAACTCAGAAGGTAGAGAAAAAATTATTTTTCCTCCTCTACCATCCAACATATTTTTGAGGTTATTTTAATAGTAACATGCTTATTAGATACACATTCTTTTTTTTTAAGATTTTATTTATTTATTTGTCAGAGAGAGAGATCACAAGTAGACAGAGAGGCAGGCAGAGAGAGAGCAGAGGTAACAGGCTCTCCTTGATCCCAGGACTCTGGGATCATGACCCGAACTGAAGGCAGAGACTTTAACCCACTGAGCCACCCAGGTGCCCTAGATACACATTCTTAAAAGTGTTAGTATATGAACTGTAAATAGAGCCCTTCCCCCTTTATCCTACCAGTATACATGCTTATTACTACTTTGAAGGTTAGCTTTGTGAATAGTTTTGAATTAACCACTTTTTGACGTTTTAGTAGCTAAATGAAAACTTCATTTACAGTATCAGAATTTTTTCCTTTCCCTCCTAATACCGAATTATTACAATCTACTTAGAAACTGAATTAATCTGATTAATTTTAGCACAGTTGTTGCTGATACAGAATGCTACCGAAAAGCCGTGTTTCTCTGAAGACAATGAGGTTGATTTATGCCAATTTACAACACTCGGTGGAGTGTACCACTTGGATATTTTGGAGCTTCCCCCACAGTGTAAGCCAATAAAAGGCTGGATGATTGTGGAAGTAGGTTGATTTTTTAATCAAATTTATGAGTAAAATAGTTTCTCACACTTTTAAGTGATCTAACATCTAATGAACTTTAACCTATTAAGCAAGCATAAAGGGAAAAACTAACTTTGAACTGTCTTGAATTTATAAAATTTGAATCTGATACTAAAGGAAAGAACTCTAAAATAATATGAATGTTAAAACTATAATTCATACATGTTAATTGTAAACCTATAGCACTAGGTTTGATTGTGCCAGTTTGGTCTTAATAATGATAGTTTATTTAAGATGCTGGCAATCTTTTTCTGCTTTTTCTGTGAAGGACCAGATGGGAAATATTTTCAGCTTTGTGGGCATAGCTCTGTAGCAACTCTCACTGTAATAAGACAGCCATGTGTAAATGAAAACTTTATTTACAAAAACTGGTGGTAGGTCAGATTTTCCAGGAGCCATAATTTGTGTTCTCTGATCTACATCAGTGGTTCCCAACAAGTGGTCCCTTGACCAAAACCATTAGCATCATCTGAGAATTTTATAGAAATGCAAACTCACGGGCCCCATTTTAGTTTTACTGAATCAGAAAGTCTAGAGGTGAGGATCGGCAGTCTGTGTATTAGCAAAATACCTTAAAGTTTGAGAACCACTCGTCTGGATCCATGATATATAAAGGGTGGTCCAAGAGCCAGCAGTGGCAGCATCACCTAGAAACTTGTTAGAAATGCATAATTTGGTATTAAAAAAATAAAAGAAATGCATAATTTGGTGTTTCACCTCAGATCTTCTGAATCTGAATTTTAAGAAGACGCTCAGATGATTCATATGCACACTTGTTGCACACTTCTAGTAAGGATTCTAATGACAGCAGTTGTTAGATCATTTTTGAAGGACTGACTTACTCCTGATTTCAATAAAGAGTAACATTTTCCCTGGTATTGACTTGGTTTAACTTAGTTCATGGTGGCTTGTGTCCCAGATATCCCCTGGTATATTGTCATAGCCCCTTCCTCCTTCCTTCATTGTTCTCCAGCCTTTCTGAGTTTTTCCCCTCCCTCTTGCTCTCCCTGTCTCTCCCTCCTCCAGCTCATCATGTACCTAGACTGCCAGCCACTTCTCACTCACAGTTCTACCATTAAGAACCTTGGTACTTTCTCATAATAGAGTGGTATTTCTCAATTTTTATTTTCCCCCCATTATCACCTCTCTAAGGAGCCTTTGGAACATTTTCTTTCCTAGGCACCCACCCCATGAAATTTTAATACCATAGAGATACAATATATTTGTGTATGTACTAAATAACTAGCTGTGCTTTTACACCTAAGAGTAGGATTTTTTCCCATACCCCCCCAAACTAATTTTCACCCCCTTGGGGATGACTGCTATTCCTTTCCCATTCTCCCCACAAGTGAGAATGCTCTTATTGGAGCATGCCCCAGGGGAGATAACCTGGTCTGTAGCCACCTTGAACAATCTATGTGAATCAGCTTTTCCTACCTCAGGGTTACTTAAAGGACAGTGGGGAGTCCAAGAAAGGCATCCCTTCGGTGAAGGTAGGCCTTCAAAATTCTTTTTCCATAGGAAGGGCCTAGCCAGAGCTGAGGTTTCCAAGAATTCATTCAAAGATCTGTTCTTGAATTTTGTTGGTGTCCTGATATCACCATTCCATGTTCTCCACTTGAGCCCAAAGTATTCTCTTTATGCTTTTCTTTTTTGCAACAAAGAGGTCTTCTTCCTTTTATTCAAGTCTCTTCAGTAATCTCCCACCTCCTCTAGAATTTTTACCCATCCAGTTTTCTCCTCTATTTTTTACCATTCTTAATCTTCCCTATCCTTCTTTCCCTAGATCCTTCTTTGCTATGTTCAAATAATAGACAAATCTCTTTCATCCCAGAGATATCTGCTATTGGCTTAATTTACTTTGTCTCTCTACCTTTATCGAGGTATAATTGACATAAAGCATTGTATAAGTTTAAGGTTTACCAACGTGATGATTTTTAACTTACTTTGTTTCTATACTTCTCAAAAGTTTGCTTATACTTCTTTCTCCCTTCACCTACACACCCTAACCAAGATATTAGAATATGGGATTTAGGGCCCTATAACTCTGTTTCTGAGTTTGGTGCCTCCTTGAAGTCATTTTGTAATCTTTCACAAATTGTTTGATTTCTCTAAGTCCCAGTTATTTCTGTTAAATATGTTTTATAGGATTACTTGGAGGAATAAAATGATGAGTAAGTCCCAGCATAGAATCTGGATCATAGGAAGGGTCTGCAATTCAGATTTAGTAATTTTTTTTTCCTCCTCAATCATTCTTTTTATTTTGTTGTGACATTTTGTTAATCAGTCTTTAAATGAGACCAATCTTCAGTGCTTTTTTTTTTTTTTTTTAATTTTATTTATTTGACAGAGAGAAACACAGGCAGAGAGGGGAACACAAGCAGGGGGAGTGAGAGAGGGAGAAGCAGGCTTCCTGCCGAGCAGGGAGCCCGATGTGGGACTCGATCCTGGGTCTCCGGGATCATGACCTGAGCCGAAGGCAGTCGCTCAACCAACTGAGCCACCCAGGTGTCCCTTCAGTGCCTTTTAAGAATAATTATATATAGTTTACTCAGCAATATTTACATTTTTAATTTTTACCAGTCAGCTTCTAACTTGATGTTATTTTGGTCATTTTTTTTAGATACTCAAAGAAGGATTGCAGAAATATATATATCCTCCAGAAACTACAGAAGACGTTGAAGCAGAAAATGCTTTCCCACCCATAGAGGTCACACTTGAGGTTCAGGAGAATATAATCTTTTTTGAGGATCCTATGGTTGCAAGGTGGGATGCTGAAGGTACAGCAATACCTGAATCAGCTTTGGTAATTATGTAATGAAAAGAGCTATAACACAAATCCTTAAAATAAAAATACAGCTTGTAAACTCCGCATTTCTAATCTTACACATTTCTGTGGCAACTCTTAATGTGTTTGTTTCATTTGCTCTTGATGTAAATGAATAGGGATTGGAGTTTATTTATTGAATGATATAACCGTTAGTTCCTGAAGTCTTATATCTGCCATAATCTCCGAAGAATTACTTATGTTATATCATTATATATATTTTTAAAGATTTTATTTGAGAGAGAGAGAGTGAGTGAGAGAGAGCATGAGAGGGGAGAAGGTCAGAGAGAGAAGCAGACTCCCTGCGGAGCTGGGATCCCGATGTGGGACTCAATCCCTGGACTCTGGGATCATGACCTGAGCTGAAGGCAGTGCCTTAACCAACCCTGTCATTATGTTTAAAAAAAAAAAAAAAATTAACAAAAATATCAAAATAGGACACATGAAAATTAATAAAGGAAAAACCTACTTTCTCCTGAAATGAGTACATAATTCAGATTGGGGTGATTAAAACTTATTTTAATGTTAATAACTTAGAAATTTCAATTCTTATTACATACAAGTACTGGAGATAGGAAGTGGCCATTGCAAAACCCGAGACAGAGGAACACCAGCCACTTTCTGCCTCTTTATAACTTTTGATTGTTGAACCACGGGAATTCATGGTTATCCAAAATATGAACTAAATAACAAAATCAGAAGTACCAGCAGAAACATAAGCTGATGATTTACTAATCATTAACAAATACCTCATTTGGGGTTGGCTCGCTCAACTTTGAGAAGTCTTGGTCTGGTAAATTAATGTATGCTGGTTTGAGACTGCTAGAAGAAAGAAGTATAGCTTCACTTTTAATGTGAAGCATTTTACATTCATATTTGTGAAGGAATTTCTTAGTTAGTGGCAGGTTCGGGACAGATCACAAACACACAGAACTATTACTTAATCCATTTATGTAGTCAAAGGAGCAGAGAATTTAGGAATTTCTCTACCAGGAGGGGTAAATGTTATGTAGTTTAAGCTTTTTTCTTTTTTTATGAAGATTACAGTAACCCACATTTTTGGTTATGTAGATATAGTCACAAGAGATATATACTCTAGAAATAGCTTATGAATTAATAACAGTATAGGTCTAATAATACATTAAATTATAAAATACATCAACATAAATTATACATTAAATTATAAAATATATCAAAATGAACAGTTAGGTAATTTCTTCCGTTCATGTTGCTTTAGAAGTTTCACTTTTCCTTTAATGGTAATGTTTTTAAATATTTACTGTGTTAAAAAATTATACTAACTTAGACAAGATAAGTTATCCCACATGATATGGGGAAATATAATGTGTAAAATTTGTCTCTGACTATAGTAATTAGACAGCAGTAGTATGTAACTCCAGTAATTCTTTGGGGAAACTTTTTTCCAGGAAATATTACAAATTTGGAGAGTTTATTTATAGTGATACTTAATTTTTAAAAAAATTTGTTACTGTAAAAATGAAAAGAGGAATTATGAATCACTTATTTTGTCAATATAATTGTATTTGTTATACTGAATTTCAGAGTTAAAAATAGGGGATCCCTATATGTGAGGAGAAAGCCATGTGGAGATGGAGAGGGCATCTAGGAAGGGAATGACTCATGTTTTCCATAATTATGCTATACAATAAGAAATATAGAATCAATGGGACACAGTTCCTTCCCCTAGGAGTTTTCAAAGTTGTAGGAGAGGCAGACAGGGAAAAGCCACATAATAAGATACACTAAAGTGCTGTAATAGGTAGAAGTGCTGTGGAGCAGCCCAGGGGGTCGAACCTGGAGCGTTAAGGAACGCTTGTCAGAATATGGAATGTTGGACTGGGGCTTGAGAGACTAAGAAAACATGGGCATGCAAGTGTGCAGACGTACATTCTCCTTTCCTTGCGTATATACTTGGGAATGGAACTGCTGGGTTGAGTGGTAAATTTATATTTACTTTTTAAGAAACCGTCCAATTGTTTTTCAGAGTAACTATACCACTTTCCATGCCTGTCAGTATTATGTGAGGTTTCCCCTTTCACATCCTTGCTAACATTTGTGATCTTTTTTATTCTAGCCTTTCTAGTGAGTATGAA
Organism: Spilogale gracilis; assembly: GCA_004023965.1. NCBI lineage: Eukaryota > Metazoa > Chordata > Mammalia > Carnivora > Mephitidae > Spilogale > Spilogale gracilis. Next base: position 34,973 of record PITA01012512.1, read on the forward strand.
GTGGTATTTCAGAGTTTATAATTTTTATTTCCCTAATAACTGGTCGTGTGGAGCATCTTTTTGTATGCATTTATTATCCTTTACTAGACCTTCTTTGGTGAAATGTTCACCCAGATCTTCTGCCCATTTTCAGATTGGGTTATATTTTATTATTAAGTTGTAAGAGACACAAAAGACCACCTACCTATGACTGTATTTACATGAAAAGTCCAGAAAAGACAAATCTTTAGAGGTAGGAAGGATATTAATGGCTGCCTGTGGCTAGAGGTGAGAATGGGAGTAATTAACTATAAAATGGACATGAGGGAGCTTATGGAAAGAATAATAATGTTCTAAACTGGATTGTGCTAATGGTTACACAACTGGATGAATTTACTAAAAATATACACTTAATACAGGTAATTTTAAAGTTGTTGTTTTTGTTGTTTTGAACTAGATGAGGAGAGGTTCTCTAAAGGATTAAGTACTCTAGGAAGAAAGTGCATGTGCAGAGGCTCCATGGTCTAGATGCCCTTGGGGGAGGTGGAGGAAGCAGAGCACCAGGCGTAGGAAGTGCAAGGGATGAAGCCAGAAACGTGAGTCTTCATTCTGAAGGCCTTTTATACCATGCTGAGGAGTTTGGATTTGATCCTGTAGACAGGAAGAACCTCCCAGCAAAACTGGCTTTTTGTAGAGATTCTCTTCTGAATGTAAAAAATCAATTTATACACCTTTGCAGTTATTTGGGTGGTTTCATTCATCTTATTTTTGTATAGAAAAAAAAATGAAACTGTTACTTTCTTCCTTATTGTGAAGGTAAACATTGGCAAACTGATGGCATCAGCAACGTCTCTTACAAATCAGAAGAAAGACTTATAACATTCAGCCTAGAAACGCTTGGCCCCGTTACCTTGATTCAGGATACTCATATTAACATGCCATTCCAGTCATGGGAACTAATACCACTTGATGTGAATAAAGTCCTTTTGACCGTGACTACAGTATTTACTGAGATTCAGATACAAATTAAGGTAAGTTGTAGTTATAGTAAGTCACATGAAAGAGGTAAAGCACTTCATGCAGTAAAAGTATGTCAAAGTAATCAGTCACTGGTGATTTCCATATTGAAGTGTGTTATAAATGTATTTAAAATATACTTTGAGCTGTAATTTCTAAATGAAATAGTGATTGGAGAGGTAATAACGTGTAACAAATGAGGTGCAAATTTGTACCCTAAAGTTAGTAGAAATAGACCGATTAATGAAGCTACAAGCCTATTGCAGTTTTTGATTCCCTGTAAAGAGGCTTCCTCTTTAAAACCAGATGAGAGATGTGATCTCTGTATACCTTCAAATTGCCACTCTGCAAACTTTAAGACTGGATAATTTTGCATTATCCTGTTAAATCTTATATGTGTAAAAAAAAATCCTTAAAAGTTGCAACATGAATAGCTGTCAAATAGCTACTGTAATTCAATGGGACCATATTCAGTGTTCTTAGATAACTCATACAATGGGAGGAGACCTGAGAGATTTTTTAGTTCCTTGATTCAGATAAAGCCCCAAAAGAGTTGAGCAAAGGACTGGTTGGGATAACAGGAAGACATTATGGGCTGACTTCTCAGGGCTGGCCCAAAAGCATATCTGTCCTACCTTCTTTTTTGTACAGAATGACATAGAGCTTAAAAACAAACAAACAAACAAACCCAAAACAAAACAAACAAACAAAAAAAACTAGTATGAAGAAGCTAAAGGCTGGAAATGGAATACTGATGTAATAATTTATCTTTCTTCTTATTGAAACTAGGAAAACCTCTGCATGTTAGCGTCAATCAAATTAAATAACAAAAAGCATTCCTCTCCTTTGGAAGGAAAATGGATGATTCCTATTTCTTTCATTAGTGCTTTGAGAGAAGCTGGATTGAATATCTTCCCTAGTGGACACTCTCATTTTTATGTTCTTATAAATTATAAGGTAAGAACAAATCTTTCCAAACGTAATGTGAAGGACATTTAGAATGTTAGCCAGTATTAAATGTTATGTAACTCTTCAGGTACATTTTAGGTTTTCTATATTCACTTATACAGAATTATACTTAGGAAGAAGTAAATGCCAAGACCAGAAATCCAGGGTTCTCAAGTTTAATAATCTTTCCCAAGAAAGTAAGCCTCTCCTAGGATCTTCATATTGGCAAATGGATCATTATCCACACAGCTGGTCGGTTTAGTGCAAAGGCAGAGCAACTTTGCATTTTGTGTAATTTCTTTCTTCTTCCAAGCTGGGTATATGTAAGATTTCCTAAAAGAGTAAATGACTCAGAAGTTTCCCAAACATAACAAATTCATCGAAATTAAACACATAAAAGGACCACTGATATACAGAACCTACTTCCTTCCATTTCTTGGGAGAGGTTCCCTGTCTGCACACAGCTTCACGCTGCTCATAAGGCTTTAGTTAAGTAAGATCCTTCCATGTGAAACTGTGTGTTCCTTGAGGATGAGGACTGTTCTATCATCACCTATGATTCTTCTAGCACCTAGTATATTCCTTGAATCAGATGTTTAGTAAATATTTATGATATATAAATGAAGCCAAAGTAGGCTCTAATCATGGAAGATATTCTTGGCTATACAACTGTCTGCGCAAAACAGGTTTATAATGTACCAGAAAATGACAATATAGGTAGGCATATAACATCTAAAGATAGTATCACTAAGAGTGTGTGCATATGTGTAGGGGAAAAAACCACCTTGGTTTTAGTGACAGTTGCCAGTTACTCTACAAATGCTGAATGTAGTGCGCTCTTCATCTCAGAATATTCAAGAATTTTTTTTTTCTGAACACTTATATTCTAGGCATTGTTTTAGATGCTTGGGATCCATTAGTGAATAAAACAAGGTTCCTGCCCTTGTGGAGCTTACATTCTAGCAGAGGAAGGCAAAAATATACTAGATAATCTTACATTTTTATATGGAAAAAAGAGCAGATCAGAAATCATAGGGCAACACACGGTATCAGATAGGGTATTGGAGGAGGGGGCGTTCAATGAGAAGGTAGGATCTGAACAAAACTTTGAAGGTGGGGGATTTAGCCAAGTGGAGCTCAGAGAGCAAAAGGAGAAACAAAGGAGATGATAATAGGGTGTATATGGGGGGGTGTCTGATCGTAGAGGCCCTTTTAGGTCATTGTTAGGACTCTGGCTTCTCTCCTGAGAGAAAGACAATACCATTGCCCTGTCCTGACAGAGTTGTCATGTCATCTGACTTACATTTTACGTGGATTTTTCTGTGCTGAGAAGAGACTAGAGGATGCCAAAGATGGAAGACTTGTTGAAAGGCTCCATGATCAACTCTATTTGTTTTTATATTGACAGGATCCTTTGGTAGAAATGAAAGCTTATCGACAACTGGCCCTGCTAAGTTCTGCTTTTGCATTTGGTTGGAGCAAGTGGAATATAGTATGTGATTCAAAAAAAGTTATAGTTAAGGTATAGTATGCAAACCCCCGTAAAACTACTGTCCTCCAATAAAAAGATATTCAAAAGCTAAATGGGTATAGGTCATGGTTTCTCCTCTTCAAAAGATGAGAAAAAATAACATTCTAAATAGTTTTAAAACTTCACTTTTCGGGGCGCCTGGGTGGCTCAGTTGGCTAAGCGACTGCCTTCAACTCAGGTCATGATCCCGGAGATCCAGGATCGAGCCCCACATCAGGCTGCCTGCTCGGCAGGAGGCCTGCTTCTCCCTCTCTCACTCCCCTTGCTTGTGTTCCCTCTCTCGCTGTGTTTCTGTCAAATAAATAAATAAAATCTTAAAAAAAAAAAAACAAAAACTTCACTTTTCTTTTGTCAAAAACAGAAAACCAAACTATATAAAGGTTTTGCCTTCATTGTCCATTATGGTATCAAATACTCTTGACTTCAGGGTAGTGTCCTTATAGCTCTTTACATCAACGGGAGAACAGACGGAAGCTTTTTTTCCCTCAGAGACAGGCCTCCAATTTGACTTTCTGGCACATTAACTGCTGCCTGATGAAAAAGGTATCAAATTCTAAAAGCTGATGAATGTTTTAGCATAAGTGAGCCACCATATTTACTTGTGCATTGTGTGTTTCTCCCACTTGAATATAAGCTCCTTGAGGATAGGATTTTGTTGTTGCCATTGTTATTAACATGGGGTTTTTTCCTTTGTTGTTATATCCCCAGCACCTAGAACATTCCCTGGCACCACATGGATGCTACTCAAGAAATCTTTGTTGAATGAATGAATACATTTTTGATAAGCTTCATACTAATGTGGTTTAAGAGATGACACTAAAGAATGTTTCTTTCATATCAGCAATTTTGGGGACTGAGATCAAATTATACTCTGCCAAAATACCAGAACTATTAATGGATTTCTCTAATTTTTTTTCTTTAGGTAAAGGAACACCTTCCTGAAGAACCTATTCAGAACCCTGATTGGACCCTTTTAATGTTTAGTGGTGACAGAGCACAAAGGCTCAGGATCAATGAAAACAGTGAGACATTCTCTGAAGCCCTTAAAGAAGAAACTGAGTTTCATTCTACTTTATATCACATGGTTAAGGATTTTGCTTCCCAAAATGCAATGGAAAAAATTAGGAGCTCCAACTGCCAGTTTATTGACTGTCTGTGCTATATGCTACTCTCAACTAGATTACTCACCTATTCTTAATCCCAACTGATACATTTTACACCGTATGAGGAATCAAGCAACCCGGAGCAAAATCAGGTATTTCTTCAATAGAATGTAATGAGTGACTGTATTTCAAGAGGTTATTAAAATCTATTAAGCATTTCGTACTTAAATTTTATCTTTTAAAAAGTTTTTTTTTTTCCTATGAGTATTTGGCCTACTGAGACTTTTCACTCTATGAAGACTTGAATGGTTCTTTATTTCAATAAATTTTAACAAACAATATATAATATTCTCCTCCTCAAAAAGCTCATTAAAAATTATAGGCAGGCTTCCTCCCCATTGTATTTTAGGCAGAGAGGAAATCACAGAAAGAAGGAATGTAAAGTATCCTGCAGTCCTTCTGAGACCCTCTGGTTCAAGGCTGTAATCTACCAGCGAAAAATCACGACACACATTAAGATGTGCTGTAGTCAAACTGGTGGTGGTCCATTGTGTTGGAGTCTGGTGAACGGCCACAAGATCTGCTCTAGAGACATCCAGGAGTCCCCATCTGGTGTAGGAGCAGCATCCACAGACTTTTGGAAAAATCGTCCTGTGAGGAAGCTCATCAAAGCTGCAAACAGTACAATGAATGCAGCAGAAAGCCAGAGGGCCTTATTCACCTTTCTGAAAGAAGTCTTGACATTTGTTGCCCAGGAAGTTACTGTGTCATAACTATAAGGAAAATACAAATTCAGAATTTGGTAACAGCAATAATCTTTCAGTAGAAACACTCCTTTTGCCAACAATACCAGTCAAGTCGTCGATCTGCCCTACCTACCACAAACATTGCCTTATGATAAACTACATAATGTGACCTGCTGGCTGGTTTGGGCCACAATCTGCCCCACTCCCGCCCCAGTAAATTTTAGAATTAGAGAAATGATTTAGAATTGATCCAAAAATTAGGTGACTCAGGCATTATTTATCTCATTCTTTCAGTCAGGTAAGGCACCTAACACTTTTGTTATTGAGGAGAGCACGATATGTGTGTATATACATATGCCACTTATTTCTCACCATACCCTGGACTTTTGCTATATTGAAATGTAAACTACTTTCAGTTTAAGAAATGAAACACACAAAAAAAGCTTATTATAACATCCCCTAAGTCTTAACATTTTATACCCATGCACCTCTTGTCATCCTTATCTTCTAGATGAAGAAACTGGGGCTCAAGAGTAGATGACCTTGCCTTAGGCCATCTGGCTCCAGAACGGAATTCCTAGCACTGTGATGTGTCACCAGTTCAGAGATAACTCCTGTAGACCCTGTGAAGTTTGGTTTTTTTATCTTAAGTTTAACCACTTGACAGGTCTTTTAGTACTTTGAATAACCTGCCTCATCTTTCCCCATTTCACAAAAATGGTTATCATTAGCAAGCAGACAACTTACACTGAAGAGCCATCCCATTTTGATGGATTATTTCTCTTTTCAGAAAGACTCAGCTTTCTTGTCCTTTCTATTATTTCTTCTCCAGGTGGTTCTGAGTCATCTTTAGTCCTGTAAACAAGTATTATGTTTAAATGTTTGAAACTATGGGTACTATACCAGATTATTTATAAAATATTGCTAATTTTATTATATTACTAAAGAGGCTCTCAAGTATTTGTTTTGCTTTAGAAAGATCTGATATATAATCCTAAAATCACTAAATTTTTATTTATAGGAATTTAATTTTAAAAACTTATTATATGTAGAAAAATGTTTGTTGTGGGAAGGGATACTAGCCAAAGGATAAGTAAAAATGAGAAATTTACAAAGAACATGTAGAAGTTTGTCAGTTATCACCACTCATAGTTAACCAGGGATTTCTTTCTCTGCTTATGGGTAGCAACCATACTTTAAAAAACAAAGGTGAGTACTTATTTTTTTTTTATTCAACATATGGTAAAATTTTTCTCCTTCTACCACATAATATATTAACAGTGGATTTTATGCTAAACTGGAGTAATATCAAAGTGGCATTTCTTTAAAAATCTTCATTTTAAAAGTGTATTTAATGAGCTGGGAAATAAAAATTGGATCATATATATTTTAAATAAAATCATACTGTCTAAAGAGTTGTTCCTTTAACCTGAACAAAACTTGTTTCATTATGTTTACTGATGCGTTCCTAGTTGGATTTGAATTTTGAAATTCCAAGCTCATAATACTCTCCTTATTACCAAAGGGAACTGTTTCTCAAAGTCTTTTTTTTTTCCCCTTCTTGGACATCTATAGGGAAAGAATGTGGCTGGTTTTATTTTTTAAAAGGAAATCTGGCTGGTACCTGTAGGGCACAGTCGGTTGAATGTCGACTCTTGATTTTGGTTCAGGTCATGATCTTGGGGTCATGGGATTGAGCCCCATGCTCGGCTCCATGCTCAGTGGGAATCTGCTTGTCCCTCTCCCTCTGCTCCTCCCTGCACTGGCACGCTCTCTCAAAAATAAATACATAAAATCCTAAAAAAGACCCCAAATCCTGAATTCTTGTAAGATTCTTAAGATTTCAGTCTTTTGTTGGCTAAGAGTTCTCAGTAGAAATCATACTATACTAACAAAAAGCAAAAAATAGATTGTAATCTTTTGAAGAAAACTGATTTTTTTAACCCAGATCAGAAAAATCGATTATGTTAACCCTAAATCTGAAAAGGGTTTGTAACACATGCAGTAGGCTCCCAGGATTATTTTATTCATTTACCAGAGCGAGAGAGCAAGCACAAGCAGGGGAAGCAGCAGGCAGAGGGAGAACCAGACTCCCCACTGAACAGGGAGCCTGATGTTGGGCTCGATCCCAGGACCCCAAAATCAGGACCTGAATCAAAGACAGATGCCCAACTAAATGAGCCACCCAGGCATCCCTCCCAGGATTATTTTAAAAACAAATACAAAACCGGAGGGTAGTTATTACGTCTTATTCATCTTTATATCATGAACAGACACTTCTCCAAAAAAGACATACAAATGGCTAACAGACACTTGAAAAAATGCTCCACATCACTAGCCACCAGGGAAATACAAATCAAATGTCACCAAGGACTTAGAGGCAACATTTCTTCACGTCCCTTTTTTGCCCCTACCTATTGCTACACTTCTATAGCAATATAGAGTTTTGTTTCCCCTAAGGTTCATTCACATAAAGAGAAGGGAGGGAGGGAGGGAGGGATGGATGGATGGATGGATGGATGGATGGATGGATGGATAGATAGATAGATGTATATATAATGTACATATATTACATACTATTTCTGTGGCTCTTTACTGACCCTCCTTACTGATGACCATGTACCTACACAGGAAAATATCTTCACAATTCTGACAAATTTCAGGGTCTTTCTAACTTAAGACCTCAAACCTTACAGTTTTGAGTGCTACAAGAGTGAATGTATTTGCAAGTAACATGTATATAATGCATTACAGTTTACAAAAGTCTTAATTACCTTTTGAATAATGCATTATCTCATTTCCATAGAATAAAGTGATCCCCCACTATTTCCCAGCTCATGTCAGGTTAACACACACACACCAAGCTTTACCTACTTGAGTTCACATTTTTCTTCTTCAGCATCTGCCCAGGAATATGTGCTAATAAATCGATGTAATGAGGGACGGTGTTCACTCTGCTTTGACCCCAAAATACGCCTAAGTAAAGATTATAACACTTGTCAAATCAGATCCCCCTGTAGCCACTGTCAATTTATTTCTTACTACCTAAATTAATACAAAAGTTATATGTTCTATTTTTTGTTGGCACATTCACATATTTCATATAAAATTTTATGATTAAATACCTATTTTATAATTATTGTGCATATACTCCATGCAGATCACATTGTTACTTTATTACTTATTGCCAACATTTGCTTCAGTCAATTATAAAACAGTAGGGTTCCCAAAGAGCAACCATAAAATTACACTTACCAGCTGCTTGACCGCCTGCTGAATCGGTCGTTTTCCATCCCAGCCACCTTTAAATTTCAGATGTTAGAGAAATAATGAAATACGAATTTAGCGAAGTTTATGTTTTTGTTATATGAAAATGAATTTGCTTTTGATGAAGAAGACTTGGAATTTGCTTACCATTCCTGCATTTCCAATACTTCTGGGCAAAGTGGCAATGGTCACCCTTCGGAGAGAAGACGGCTACCCGAAAAGGGCAGAAGTACACTTAGAAAACTATCAGTATGTGATCATTGCATGCAGCACTAACGGATGTCCTTGCACATACACATGCCTGTGTTTGACCCCTGTGAGTGAGCCTGTACACATCCCGCCTTCCAGAAATATTGGGCCAATTAATATTCTACCTTCTCCAACACTGGATGAGTATAATTTTTGCCAAATAAGGTTTCCTGTTTAATTTTCTGGTGACATTGAATACTTTTTTATGTGAATAATCGTGCTATATCTGCTCTGGGAACTATATGACCTTTATCCATATTAATTTTATTAATAATTCTGGGGCACCTGGGTGGCTCAGTTGGTTGAGCGACTGCTTTCGGCTCAGGTCATGATCCTAGAGACCCTGGATCGAGCCCCACATTGGGCTTCCCGCAAGCAGGAAGCCTGCTTCTCCCTCTCTCAGTCCCTCTGCTTGTGTTCCCTCTCTAGCTGTGTTTCTCTCTGTCAAATAAATAAAATCTTTTAAAAAATAAATAAATAAATAATTCTGGCAGAAGTTTTTTCATTGTTAATGCAGCTGAATCTATATCTTTTGCTATCATTTCTTTTATGCTGAGGTTTTCCCAACTCAAGAGGAGATAAATGTGCACCTGTTTTCTAGCTTTTTTTTTTCATGGTTTCATTTTTTCCATTTAAGACATTTAAAGGTAGGCATGGTATTTTGATAAATGGATGTGTTTATCAGCCTCAGATGTGCACAGGAAAATGTTATGTACTACTACGGTTCTTAAGGTTTAAGTACAACTTCAGGAAATAAAAAATATAGTGAATGTGGAAAATAAGCTGAAGAAGCTTAAGGTGAGTCTTTTTTTTAAAGTACCCTTCCTAATATCATAGCTTTGCTGAGTATCAAGAATATCAAATAGCAATCCAAGAAATTTGGATTCTCACCATGGTTCTGCCACTACATGGTCATAACCAGTCATTTCTGTGAGTCATTTTCCTCACCTGTGAGAGATCTGGATGGAATGATTTTAAAGTCTCACTCAAAAATTCTGTGAAATCCTGATTTTCGAACTGGCAAAAACTTCTGGTTGACTTTCGGTATCCCATTCCCCGCCCCCTTTTTAGTTGGTAAAGAACTTGATTTTCAGCTAGACACAAAACCTCCATACTTCAAAATGGATTTTCTAGTCTCATTTTCAACCAAGAATGACAAGGAAATGTTATTTGGAACTTCTAGGAATTGTCATTAGAGGGAGAGGGAACACTTGTTTTTATGTCTTCCCTTTATCTTACAATGTGACTCAATGTAATGACCAGGACTTGGTCCTCCCTGTACTGACGGAGCCACCCCAGACCCTAAGGTAGGAGCAGAGGGCTGAAGGTGACAGCGCAGCGAGAGGAGACCGGGCGCTCTGGATTTGGTGACGCCACACTACCATTTTTGGACTGCCTGTTTCCAACCCTAGTTTTACATGAGATAGAAACTATCTGGCTTTCCTCTTGCTTCCAGACAAATGTAACTGATGTACAAATATAGTAAGAAGTATAAGACATACATATATAAACTTAAACACATACATGCAGATCTACATATACATATGATTTACATTTAAAACCGTGTTGTTTCCGGTCATACTTCAGAACCATCTCATCCCAAAGATTTGATAGAATGTTAACTCAACTGGTAATTACCTTGGAGTTTAGAGAAGACGAACGTTTTTTAATTTGGCAGTCATCTGAAAAGAAAAACATATTTGCACATTTGAGGAATTACATAAGCAATTTATTGCAATGGTCTTAATTTTTTTTTTTAAAGATTTTATTTATTTGACAGACAGAAACACAGCCAGAGAGGGAACACAAGCAGGGGGAGTGAGAGAGGGAGAAGCAGGCTTCCCACCCAGCAGAGAGCCCGATGTGGGACTTGATCCGGGGTCTCCAGGATTATGACCTGAGCCGAAGGCAATCGTTAACCAACTGAGCCACCCAGGTGCCCGCAATGGTCTTAATTCTTTACAAGGAAAAACAATAGAAATATTTAAGACCCTAGAGACTACTGAACAGTAAAAATATCTGGTTATCATTTGCTGATTCATAACAGTTGCCATCTTAACGGATGGAACACTGTCTTCTATGTCACTGTACACCTCTACAATGCTTACCCAGCACATAGGAGATGCTAAATGGGTATATGTTGAATACATGAATCCAAAACTAAAGATCAGAAGGTTATCAGATACAATTACTTTTCCTAGAAAAGGGAACAGATTAAAATAATTCTGCTCAAAAACATTCACATTACTTAAAATAAAACTATTAGAAGATGTATATAAACCTTATATTTTAAGGTGTTCTCCATGGTCTCAGATATCTCATTTTCCAATACATCTGCCAGCTTACTATGCTGGAGTCATTTCTTCTTCAAGAAATAGAAAACCACTGTTGATGAGAGTGGCTCATTTAACTTACTTTACTGTGCTTTGCTTTGTGTGTGGGGAAAGAGCCAATTCTAACATACCCTAAGGAGGAGAACATTAGCATCAACTCAGTGGGTTGGATGAAATATATTCTCTCATCTCAGCAATCTAAATTAATTTAATGAATAAATGAATTCTCAGCAATTTAAATTAATTTAATGAATTAATGAATTAGTCCTCCATGTGTCCCAACCTGTTTTCTAACTTGCATTTCACTTTGGGCTATATAAACAATAGGAATGAATTATTATTCTAACATAACCTTAAGGGTTTTATAGTAAAGACAGTAAGAATTAGCAAGAAAGAGAATGAAAGAGAATCTTAGAAAAACATAACTGAGACTATTAGACTTTTATTACCTTCATCTTCAAGAGGGTTAAAAGACCTTTCATTTTGCAAAAGAACCTGTTTCAGTTCTTCTAACTCAGCATGCTCTTTGGCATACATTCTCTTCAGATTTTCTACATGCTGAATCATCACTTCCACTGCTTTACTAACCCGGCTTTCCTAGTAGGAAAAAAAGAAAAAATCTACATTGAAAATATTCTTGATATCCACTTAAAAAATGATTAGATACATGCATCTATCTTCACTCCATTTCCAAATCTCCCCTAAAATGTCAACAAAGATTTTTGGGCTTTTTTTTTTTTTTTTTTTTAAAAGACAATACAGGACAAAAAGAACAGAAAAGGGTACAATGAAATTTTGAATGCCAGCTAGTGAAGGACTAGTGGAGAATGACTAAGACCTGAAAAAGCTGAACCCTAAAAAAAGCAGGAAAAGCCTACAAGCAACCTGGGCTGCACCACGGAAAACCATGCAGGCTCGGGAACTAGTGGTGCCTGTGGAACAAAGCGTGAAGGTAGATACGGGAACAGAAGAAATGGTAGAACACCTGCAGAAAAAGTGACCTTATTCAGGCCGACTGAGCAACTTGCCTTCACCACTTTGCTGAAAGGCTATAAATGTTGAATATATAGAGAGAAACAGCCTGTGGGTTGGGCAGTAACAGGTGACAGTAAGTGGATCATACAGAAAAGAACAGATTTAGGCAAAAGTCTGTATACATACTGAATACTGAGATTCCTAGCCCAATTTCTTCTTCCAACTTGCAAACACTGGTGGCCTGCCTTATCCTCAGAAAGCAGGCAGTTGGAAGATTTTTCTCTGAGGAATCTAATGTAGCAAGATAAAAGTCTTAAAACTCCCATCAAGAAAGGCCCAGTGAAACATCTCAGGTTGAAGCTCAGAGCCAATGAGAACCCTCCCCACCCAAAACATAGCTCCCATTCAGCTACACAGTGGATCATGACTACCCGGAAGCCCTACCATGAAAGAGGAAAATCAACAAGGAAAAAAGGCAAGCTGGAGGAGATCAACTAGAGAAAAGCTTCAAGGGAACTAGCAATACCTTCATTTAATAAGTGTGACATCCATGAAATAAGAACAAGATAAAAAAATTACATGCTAAGAATAAAAAGAATCTAGGAATTAAAAATATGACAAAAATATGTAACTCAATAGAATAGTTTCAAGGTAAGGTTGAGGAAATCTCCCCGAAACTAGAGCAAAAAACCTGAAAGGTAGAAAAGAGATGAAAAAAGAACTGTGCAGGAGATTCAACAGACAACAGGAACTCAAGAAAGCAAAGAAAATTACACAAAACATGGAAAAGGAAATAATTCAAAAAAATCTCTAGAACACAAGAACGTAATTTGCCAGCTTATATCCATTCAGGGTCTAAAACAGTAAATGAAAATAAACTCAAATATTAACACATAGTGTAATATTGGTTTTGGGAGTAGAATTTATCGAATTTATTGAATCCATCACTTAGCCTACAACACCCAGTGTTCATCACAAGTGCCCTCCTTAATACTCATCACCCATTTAGTCCATCCCCCACCCACCTCCCCTCCAGCAGCCCTCAGTTCTCTATAGTTAAGAGTATTCGTTATGGTTTGCACCCTCTTTTTTTTCTATCCCCTATGTTAATGTTTTGTTTCTTAAAATCCACATAAGTGAAATCATATGGTATTTGCTTTTGACTTACTTCACTTAGCAAAATACACTCTAGCTCCATCCACTTTGTTGCAAATGACAAGATTTCACTTTTTTATGGCCGAGTAATATCCCACTGTGTGTGTGTGTGTCTGTGTGTGTACACCATGTCTTTACCCATTCATCAGTCAGTGAACATTTAGGCTCTTTCCATAATTTGGCTATTGTTGATAATGCTGCTATAAACACCAGGGAGCATGTGCCCCTTCAGATCTATATTTTTTGTATCCTTTGGGTAAATAATAGTGCAATTCCTGGATCACAGGGTAGCTCTTCTTTTAACTTCTTCAGGAAACGCCACACTATTTTCCAGAGTGGCTGCACCAGTTTGCATCATCGCCAACAGTATAAAAGATTCCCCCTTTTCTGTTGCCTCCCAACATCTGTCGCTTCCTGTGTTAATTTTAGCCATCTGGACAGGCGTGAGGTCTCTCTTTGTAGTTTTGATTTGTATTTTGCTGGTGATGGGTGATGTTGAGCATCTTTTGTCTGTTGGCCATCTAGATGTCTTCTTTGGAAAAAATGTCTATGTCTTCTGCCCATTTCTTACCCGGATTATTTGTTTTATGGGTCTTGAGTTTGATAAAAGTTCATTATAGATTTTGGATACTAACCTTTTATCAGATAGGTCATTTGCAAGTATCTTTTCCCATTCCAAAGGTTACCTTTTACATTTGTTAATTGTTTCCTTCACTGACTCAGTTTCATTACATCCTTCTAATCAGCTTTTCTACATCTTCCTGATTAAATTTTAGAAGATTGTATGTTTCTAGAAATTTATCCATTTTGCCTATGTTGTTCAATTTGTTGGTATATAATATTTTATAGTAGTCTCTTATAATCCTTTGTATTTTTGTGATATCAGTTGTTATTTCTCTTCCCTGATTTTGAGCCTCTCTTTTTATCTTAATGTATCTAGCTAAAGGCTTACCAATTCTCCTTATCTTTTCAAAGAAACATCTCTTGGTTTCATTGATAAATATATTTTTTGGTCTCTGTATCATTTATTTCTGCTCTAATCTTTTTGTTTCCTTCCTTCTACTAATGTTGGGCTTTGTTCTTTTTCTAGTTCCTTTTGGTATAAGATTAAATTGTTTGAGATTTTTCTTGGTTCTTGAGGTAGGCCTGTATAAACTATAAAATTCTCTCTTAGACCTACTTTTTCTGCATCCCAAAGATTTTACACCATTGTATTTTCATTTTCCTATGTCTATAATGTCCTCTTTGATTTCTTTACCTGTTGGTCAGTAGCATGTTGTTTATCCTCCCCAGTGTTTGTATCTTTTCAAGTTTTTTCTTGTAATTAATTTCTGTTTTCACATTGTTGTGATCAGAAAAGATGCTTGATATGATTTCAACCTTATTACATTTATTGAGATTTTGTTTTTTGGCCTAATGTGATCTAACCTGGAGAATGTTCCTTGTGCACTTGAAAAGAATATGCATTCTGCTAGTTTGGGATGGAATGTTGTATAAATCCATCTGATCTATTGTCTCATTCAAAACCACTGTTTCCTTATTGATTTTCTGACTGGATTATCTATCTGTTGATGTGAGTTAAATTCCCCTACTATTATTGTACTACTGTCAGTTTCTCCCTTTATGTCTGTTAATATTTGCTTTATGTATTTAGGTGCTTCTCTGTTGGGTGCATAGGTATTTACAATTTTATATCCTCTTATTGGATTGATCCCATTATCATTATGTAATGCCCTTCTTTGTCTCTTATTACAGTTTCTGTTAAAAAGTCTATTTTGTCTGATATAATATTGCTACCCCAGCTTTCTTCATTTCCATTTGCATGAAATATTTTTTTCCATCCCTTCACTTTTAGTCTATATGTGTATTTAGCTTTGAAGTGGGTCTTCTGTAGGCAGCATATAGATGGGTATCGTTTTTTTATTCATTCAGTCATCCTGTGTCTTTTGATTAAAGCATTTAGACCATTTGCATTTAACGTAATTACTGCTGCATGTGTACTTACTGCCATTTTGTTAATTGTTTTCTGGTTGTTTTATAGTTCTTCTGTCCTCCTTTCTTCTTCTCTTGCTCTCTTCCCTTGTGATTGATGACTTTCTTTAGTGTTATGATTCCTTTCTCTTTATTTTTTTGTGTATCTATTTTAGGTTTTCGGTCGGTGGTTACCATGAAAGTCATACATAACATTGTTAAGTACCTAGGAGTCTATATTAACTTGATGGTCATTTAAGTTTGAACACATTGTAAACAAACTATATATATTTATTCCTGTGTTTCATGAACAGGAAGACCAGTCTGGGTGGAATGCGGTAATTCAGGAAGATTATCATAGGACATAAATTTCATGGGGTAAGAGAGCAAGGGAATGGTGTAGATTTTTTTAAGCCATCATATAAGCATTTGGGATTTTATTCTGGAAAAAAAAGTGAGGAGCCACCAGAGGAATTTGAACCAAAAATGAAACCAGATCTAGCTTACATTTTATAAGGGTTACTCTGGCTGCTTTATGGAGAACAGAGTATGTCTCAGGCAGTACTGAGTTTGAAGGGAAACAGAGACCATTTAGGAAGATACTGTATTTATCTGCAAAAAACAGAATGGTAGCTTACACCAAGGTGGTAGCAGGAGAGAATGAAAGAAGCGGTTGAATTCTGATGGTAGAGTAAATAGGATTTATTCTGATGGTAGAGTAATTGCGATTTCCTATAGATTAGAGGTAAAGCGTGAGAGAAAATTGTTGAAAATTACTCCCAAGGATTTTCAATCTAAGCAACTTTAACAGAGACAAGATTATGTGTGGAATGGGTTTTGGATATACCATAAGCAGTTCATTTTCATACATGTTGTTTGAGTAGTTTGTCAAACATCCAAGTGGAAATGCTGCATCCAAAGTAGTATATTCCAGTCTAGAATTCATGGCAAAGGTTTAGGATAAGCACATGAATTTGGGAGTCATCAACTGACCACACAGAATAGTATGGGAACTGAAGGAAGATGGACATGACATGTACAAGGGTGGAACCCTGCGCCCATTGATGTTATGAAGACAGAGAAAATGGTAGGACCCATACAGAAGCCTGGAAGGGAATGACCCATGATGTTGAGAGAAAAAACAGGAGAATGTGGTACCTGGAGGCCAAGTGAGGAGAGTGTTTCCAGGAGGAGGAAGAGCTCAGACATGCTGAATGTAGCAGATCAGCTAAGGAAAATGGGTAGGTTAAGATCATTTAGAGATTTCAGAGAAACTGGGAAGAGAGAAATCGGGAGACAATGAGTACAATTCTGTTGAGATCTGCTGCAAATGGGAGCAGCGAAAGAGGAGAAAAGGTCAAACATTATTTTGCTTGTGTCTGTTATCTTTCCCATCTTAAAAACAGCATATTTCTATACTCATGAGAAGGATTCAATATAGTAGGGAAAAGTGAAGATGGAGCAAAGTAGGTAGACTCTGAGTCCAAGATTCTGAGTAAATTAGAAGGAATGGGTTCTGGTATGTAGGTGAGATGGTTAGCCTTAGATAGGATTAGAAACAACTCATATTTTGTACTGGGAAGGAAGGAAAAGTATGAGGGTTCAGATGTTACTAGGTTTGGAACTTGAGGCTGTTCCCATCTGAATGACTCGGCACTTTTACTGAGGCAGGAATTAGTCATTACTTGACAGAAAAGATGGCAAAGGACATGATGATCATTTGAAGAGAAGGGAGAAAGTATGAAACTAATATCTGGAAGAGATATTTGGATGACTGTCACTGGCTAATGCAATTAAAAGAGGGTGGGTTTGTTTTGTTTTGTTTTTTACATATTATTTGTATATTCCCACTATATATTAAACACGTACATCTTATACAACATGGAGGTATTTTTTCAAACTTTTTCTTAAAAATGTAATCCACAATTTCAGGGCAAACAAATCCTTCTAGTAATTTCATTTAGGTAAAGAAATGGAGACAGATTACCTGATTAATGGCTCCCAGCATCTCAGCCTTACTGGCCACCCGTACAGTGCACTGACTAAGGAGTGTTATACTCTTCTCCAGCTTCTTAACAATTTCCTGGGCATGGTTGTCATCTTCACAAAGTGGTGTTAAAGACTGCACAGAAAGCAAAGTATTAAAATATATCCAACCCAAGTATTCGGCAAGTGATTCCAACAATGACCATGTTGTAAACAGAGATGACAGTCACATCTCAATTATCTTGATATAAAGTGAAAAGAAGCAACAATGACCAATAATGAATGATACTGAAATATTAATACCTTTGTTAGCTATCAAACAGACTGATGCAAATGTTCACAAAACCTTTGATATCTAATCTCAATCCCTTTCTTACTTCCCCAATTTACCATTTCTTCATACAGATTTGTATCACTTTCCACAATTAACAGAATGGGATATACTTAATTAGTAACAGTAAAGAAACTGTGCTTATGAATGGGTTGAATGTATTATATGAGGAGCATGGTTTCAACTTTTAATAAAAGTAGTGAAAACATACTAGATGTAGATATGACAAAGCATTATTGAGCTGGCTAGATGGGGGTGGGGTATGCCTTCACTGCCTTATGAATATTTCTTTCAAACCTGTGCCCTTGATCCAAGATGATGGCCTTCCTGGTGAAGAGCCATCCATCCCACTCGGGTGGAGACAGAATTAAGAGGACAGCAGTTCTAGAAACAAACAAGCCACTGCTTATTAGCTGTGTGACCATGAGCAAATTTCTAAGACTTGCCCAAATCTAAAACACCATAAATTTTGTAGCATTTAAAAAAAGATGGGGCACGTGGGTGGCTCAGTCATTAAGTGTCTGCCTTTGGCTCAGGTCATGATCCCAGGGTCCTGGGATCAAGCCCCACATCGGGCTCCCTGCTCAGCGGGAAGCCTGCTTCTCCCTCTCCCACTGCCCCTGCTTGTGTTCTCTCTGTCAAATAAATAAATAAAATCTTCAAAAAAAAAAAAAAAAAAAAGAAAGGGAAAAGTGGGGGTGCCTGGGTGGCACAGTCAGTTAAGAATCTAGTTCTTGGTTTCGGATCAGGTCGTGATCTCAGGACCATGAGGTTGCTCAAAGCAGACAAATGCTGTGTGGTTTTACTTGCATGAAGACTCTGAAGTAGTCAAATAGAAAGTAAAATGGTGTGACTGGGGGCTGAGAGGAGGAGAAAAGGGCATTTGTTTAATGGGTACAGAATTTCAGTATGCAAGATGGAAAAGTTCTGGAGATCTATTTTACAACAATGTGAACATACTACTACTGAACTGTACACTTAAGATACTTAATACGGTAAATTTGATGTTACGTGTTTTTACAACAATAAAAAAAGAATATGGTTTCTCAAGTTTTCTCTCCAAAAATAACCCTCTTGATTTTCCAACTCATCTCTATATTTATGGTGATTTCACAAAATGGGAGAATGGTAGTTGTCGCTTCTGTGCCGAGAGAGGGCTTGCCCATCATCTGACAGGACTAAAATCAATCACCGTTCTCTTTTTTCAGTTAATTAAATGGAAATGGACTTTTGAGTCTCTTCTTTGAAGCTTAAAATTGACATTATCTCCTATTGCTCAGTTTCCTGCATGATGACTCTTCTGCCTGAAACCTATTTGAACATCCAGGGAAGGCAGGTGACTCACAAGGACTTTATTAGTGAATCTCTTATTTTAGCCTGATCCTGAATTCTTACTTCCTATTAATTTACATTCTTGTCAGGCAGGGCTTGGTACTTCAGTCACACAAGTAAACTTGTATCTAATTTTGAAAACATTATCAACCATTGGGTCATCACATGTGGAGTTCCGAAATGTTAGGATTCTCACCTCTAAGAGCTTTAAACAGTTAGTGATTTCTTTCTTCAAATTTTCTTCTGCCAAGTCTCGGGATCTTTCTTCAAGCTTTACTCTTTTCTCCAGGGTGAACCAGTCACACTTAAATCCCAAAGACAATCTGAGAAATTCAGCCTGTTGTCAAAATAATGTGTGGGTGAGGAGGAAAAAATTGGTTGTAGTGAAATATTTTCGTTTAATGCCGGATTACGTGGAGCCATTTCTTTTTCCTCCCAGCACCTGATGCTGGCATGCCTCGGCTTCACATGGCTTCACATGTGCTTAGTCGCTTCCAAGCCAACCAGCTTGGGTGAAAGTATGAAGTGACGGCAGGGGAGTCAAATCCTTTTTTTTTTTAACTTAAAGGGAAAAAACTCACCTCCACCTCCTTCTCATTGGCAGAAGTGCTGTAGAATAAGAAAAAAATTTATTCCGACATAATGCAACAGAAAAGCAAAAACTGTGAGCATGCCATGTGAAAAAGAACTTACTTGTCACTTTGTCTGAAGTTAACGGATTTCACAGTGGTTACAGGAAGAGAGGAAACAGCAGTGTCTGTTAAAAAACAGTAAAATAGTACTGGGTTACAAAGGTTCCCTGCTGAAGGCACATTCCATTAAAGTCCCCTTCTCCACTACACAAAGGCATTTCCTTGAGGTGTGTCTGAAAGAATAGCCAGTTAATGAGGGCATTTGCCTCAGAGCCCTGGGTGGCTCAGTCAGTTCAGTGTCTGCTGCATCCCCCCCCCCAGGATTCCCAGGGTCCTGGAATGGAGCCCTGCTGAGCAGGGAGCCTGTTTCTCTCTCTCTCTCTGCTGCTCCCCCTTCTTGGGCTGTCTCTCTGGCTCTTTCCAAATAAATAAAATCTCTTAAACAAAATAAAGCACTTGCTTCAATATAAGATGACATTATACTATGCTATT
This sequence comes from Spilogale gracilis, assembly GCA_004023965.1. Taxonomy (NCBI): domain Eukaryota; kingdom Metazoa; phylum Chordata; class Mammalia; order Carnivora; family Mephitidae; genus Spilogale; species Spilogale gracilis. Next base: position 55,020 of record PITA01012512.1, read on the forward strand.
GGGATCACAAGGACATTAACATCACTGGCTCACATGTCAGCACGGGAAGAGTCTGAAACCTGAAAATCCAGGAGGAGCCCAACTGCTCTCTTTGCATTTGAATGTTTATTTGATTTGATCCCATGGCTAAATGCATACCTTCTTTGTTACCCTAGTCCTTCTCCAGAGGAAGGCTGGAATACCACAGCAGGGGGAGGAGTCATTGTAGTAGGAAGAGAAATAGTAGCAGTATAGTATGTAATAGTAATAATAACAGCAACAGTAAACATGGTAGCCCCCACTTGTCACAAGTTTACTACATGTCAGTCCCCAAATAGGGCTCTTTATACCTATTAATGATACTCTTCATAATAATGTCACGGAGGACAATATATTTAGTTACTGAGAGCATTAGAGTTGAAAAAAACCTGATTTAAGTCCCAGCTTTGACCCTTATAGTTTTGTGACCTGGAACAAGTCACAGCTTCATCAAGCCACCTACAAAAAGAGGATATTATTTTTCTATAGTAGCTTTTAGAGAACTTCGCCAAGCATTTTTCTAACTGCTTTATACCTAATTTATTTCATTCTCAGAGCAAACCTGTGGTAGGCATGTTCTCTTTACAGTCTACAGGCTAGGAAACTGAATTGCAATTGACCTTACATAGATATTTGGGGGAACTAAAAGAAAGTATGTACATATTTAGTCTAGGGATGCCTAGGTGACTCAATTGGTTACACGTCCTCCTTGGGCTCAGGTCATGATCCCAGGGTCCTGGGATGGAGCCCTGCATCAGGCTCCCTGCTTCTCCCTCTCCCTCTGCCTTGCTGCTCCCCCTGCTTGTACTCTCACTGTGTCAAATAAAAAAAATCTTAAAAAAATAATAATAATTTAGTCAAGAACTTAGCATATGACATATTCTCAATAAAGTATAATTTTTTTAACTCATCCTCCCCTCCATTTTGCAAATGAGGAAGTTGATACTTAGGTTAAATAACCTGAAGTCTTAGATGGTCAGAGTCACCCAATATAGTCTGTGTGACTTCAGAGTCTCAACTGTACCCCACTATTCCGTCCTAACGGAGGTGGCGTGGGGAGGGCAGCGCACAAGATAATATTCTTTAAACATTATCTTATTTACTTTTGGATAGGATAATAAAAAAGATCTCAAAGTACAGCTCAGAATTTACTACCACCATTGACATGGTTCTTTGTTCACAATAACGTGGTAGTTGTTACAAGTCTTACTAGTTAATAGTTAATGCAACATAAATGTGGCTTTTCAAAAATGATACAAATGGAATCAAGAATCAATTTTATTGGCTGATTTTACCTAGAGATGCATGATTATAGGTACCATATCTTTACTCAGAATGATTCCCCCCAAAAAAGTATAAGCAGGAACAAAAGTTCACACGGGGGTTGGGAGAGAACATTTCTTACCTCCTGCAGCACATTCTTTTCTATGCTCATCTATTGTTACTGGTTCCTCTTTTGCTTCCTAAAATCATAAAGAGATTTTATTGCTGTACGTAGAGTGGAAATCCTTCATAACCAATCATTTCCCAACTTCCTGCCCTCTCCTACTCCTACACTATCAAAAACACTGTGGAATTCAAAGAAGTGAACTAGAGGTTAAGAAGAAAGCGGGACTGGCTCTAAGGGGGGTTAATCCTCTACGTGAGGTACAAAAGACAGAACTGTATCAACAGCTGTAAATGTGACACAAGTTACCATCAGGCAAACTGTGAGTGACTGCCACATAAATGAGATGTGAATAAATAAGTGCTCTACAAAGGGAGGGGTGAGACACATGGCTTCAGAAGCATGGAAAGTCTCTGCAAACAAGGAACATGCTGGAGCTTGATGGAGTGGGAGGACTGGATGGATAAAGAGGCAGGGGTGATCTAGGACTACCACACCTAGCTTTCTAGATGGGCTCTCGGAGAACTTGTGGCAAAACCTGCAGGTAGGACTATGTTATCTTAGACTTTTACTCCACAGAAATACATTTTAAGGTCAGTGACCAACTACCCTACAAATTAATCCATACAACAATTATAATAATAAGAGGATTCTACTATACTGCCTGAGAAGAATGGGAAAGCAACAGGTATAAAATCATTTTTATGGTGATTATTATTTGGCATTCTCAGAAATTTTTCCTGAAAAATAAGTCTAAGACAAATTTCCTTGGTAGAACCATTGATACCATGTCATGTAATTTTTAGAGAATTGAAGCTAAGATTTTTAGATAAAATGTAACAAATGCAATAATCCAGGAAAAGCACGGATCACTCTTATCAACATTTAAATATTCTTAAGTTTTCTGAATCCTCCCTCAACACGCTGACCTCTTCCAGATACAGCATCTTCCTATCCTTTACGGGAAGAAATGTCCACGGTTGCTGTTTCCAGTTTCTCAGCTCACTTCTGTCTCTGTACCCAATTCTCCAAGAAAAACTTCCTTCTCCGGTTATCAGTGAACTCTCTATTGCCAAATTCAGTGGAAAAATTTCTGTCTTTATCTCATTTGACTTCACTGTAGCATCTAAAATGATCTATAATCCTCTCCTCCTTGAAGATTTTTCTTTCCTTGGTTTTCATTTGGTGTCCTCCCATCACTATAGTATCTCCTTCTCAGTTTCCTCTGCCATTATCTTCTTTTGTTAGATAAGGGAGTCAACAAGAGCCATTATCCCCAGTGCTCTCTACCTGCCTGCCAGAGTCCTTGGGAAATCTCATCCACGTACTTGTTTTTTTGCCATTAGCTCACAAATATGTGTCTGCTCCTACAAGTCCTAGGAATGAGTTTATGAATATGGTTATGCAGCTATATATATATAAACTTCCAGAGTACTGATGTCTCATATCAACCTGAAACTTGACTTAAACTAAACTTATTTCACCCCCCCAAATTCTATTCTCACTTCCTCCTTATTCTCATGATATTCTGTTTATTCTATAAGATAAGCCATAAGCCTAAGTTTTTACATTTTCCCATGCATTCCCAACCCCCATCCTAGTTATCAGTTACCATGTACTATAAATTGTGTCCCTTAAATCTCTCCCAAATTACTCTTTTCTCCATCCACAACAAATTCATACTATCTTCATGTCCTGCCTAAATTGTTGCAATAGTACACTAACAAGTATGCCATCTCCATTACTACATTTTCTAACCCATTATTTTTAAGTTTCTTTGTTTCTATCTTGTTACTACCATGAATAATTAGAGGACCCAAATATTCCTCTATTTTTATAAGGAGCAACCACTTTAGGCATCCTTACTGGCCAACACAACGCTCTATATATACTTGATACTACAAGCGACAATGCCAAAGCATATGCCCAATCATTCCACCCCATTCAGACTTGAATGCTATAAAATTTTTATCTACCCTTTTGCTTCAAATTTATCTATATCACAACCAACTCTCTTAACTGGAGTTAGCTTTCATGAGTCCCTGTCTCTTAAAACCAAATGGACCTCACTAAAGCAATATTTATATCCTGAGGGGAAAACAACAATAACACACACCCCAATAATCTTCCTCCTCATTATTATTATCACCTCTTTTAACAGAGAGGCACTAATACATAAACAAGACCCTGAAGAAACATGGAATTGGACCCACAGTCTACAAGTACCTCCTCAATAATTATAAATTCATACCAGTGATAATGAACCTTCTCTTTAAGAAAAGGAACTTAACTTTTTCTATAAACATTTAAATAATGTTTTATTCCAGCTTTCCAGCTTTCCAGGTGCCGTGATAGTATTCAATACCATTCACAAAGCACCTCCTCCATGAGACTTGTATGGCCTCTTAACCCAAACATTTTTCTTTTATATCACTAACCACACTGAGAAATTATATATTACTGAGTAAAACTATGTGTTTCTTCCCTTAATTAGAACATGTTCTCTTAACTAGAACATATCTTGAAGGTAAATATTACTGTTTTATTTAACCTTATTTATTAGCACATTTGTTTACTTAAAAGTCGTCTGTTGACAGATATTGAGGCTGTTTCCAGTAGACCTTTGATGAATAAATGAGTGAATGAACAAACGAATAAGCAGTGTGGGGTCAGGAGGTCACAGCTCTCTATTGTGTGACTTTGAACAAGTCACAAGGACTCTGTGGCACCAACGTCCTTGTCTATAAAACACTGGAGGAATTAAATTCTATTAATGTCATAATATTTTGAAAGGATGAGACAGTGCTTTTAAGAGTATTTTGCAAACTTAAAGGGACAGTTCTGCCATTATAATATATCACTACCTTTATTGTTAACATATGAATATTTCCTTACCACATTTAACATGTTTTTTTCCTCACTCCCAGAGCCTTGCGGTGCAATATTCTCAGGAGTTGGACTTTTGCCTACGAGAGAAGGGAAAACACTAAACAGCTGCCTGAGCAGTAAGAGGAGGAAATAGTGAGGGTGACTATCTGAGCAGACTAGTAAATATCAAAGACCTTAACATGTGAGACAAATTATATACTAAAAAATTTTAAATGTGCCGATGGATTAAAAATCAGGACAAGAGCAGCTAAGGTTCCCAAGGAAGCTAGCCATAGAAGATTTCTTAACAGAATTGAGTATCTGTATAAATAGCCTTCAAGTAGCAGTTTCTAAAATCTTTTTGAAGGCTGCTACTGCTACTGCTTTTTTTTTTTAATCAGACACCTTACTAGTGTATTTACAGAAACTGGATGGAGGAGGAATGAACAATCAGCTTGATAAACAGGTTTTTCAATTACAGATATAAGGCTGATAACCAAGTATGATACCCTTCCAAAGCATGGTATCTTTCTAAAAAGAAGTCATTAAACTAAGAAACACAGGTACTTTTAATTTATGCCATTCCTCTTTGTAATTTCCCTTTATTTCTGTGTACTGTAATTTGTACTGTAATGTAAACTTTATTTGTACTGTAATGTACTTGATAATGATTTCCCTCCTTACATAATCCATTGTCTTGAATTTAGTTCAGTATAGGCCCAAAAGCCAGCAGCTATAAATAGACTTTGTTTCTTTTTAAGAAAAAGAAATAGTGGAGCGCCTGGGTGGCTCAATTGGTTAAGCGACTGCCTACGGCTCAGGTCATGATCCTGGAGACCCGGGATCGAGTCCCACATCGGGCTCCCTGCTCGGCAGGAGGCCTGCTTCTCCCTCTTTCACTCCCCCTACTTGTGTTCCCTCTCTGGCTGTGTTTCTCTCTGTCAAATAAATAAAATCTTTAAAAAAAAAAAAAGAAATAGAAAAAAAAAGAAAAAGAAATAGTTAAAGTATGCATATTTTTAAAATTTATATGGAAATAAGAACAAAATGGTGACCACTTTCTTCAGAGATAAAATGCATTTTCCCAATGAAAATTTTAATTTTTCATTAATTTTTAAGACATATAATAGATTCATATGGTCTATAAATTTTAAAGTATAAAATGTTTTATGGTAAAGATTTTCCCTCCCATCCATGCCTATAAGAAACCTACTTTCCCTCCACATAGACAATGTTATTTAATTTTTATCTAGCCTTTCAGAGTTACTTTATGCATACACAAAAACTTCTTCCTATCTTTATTTTCTCACAGAATTTTACATGCAATACATAATGTTTTGTGTTTGGATTTTTTAATAAGAAAGTTTCCTCATATACATTTTATGGATGTATATTAGTATTCCATTACATAGAAATGCCAATCTATATTAACTAGGCTTCTTTTGATAATTAACTTGTCTCCAATATTTTGTTATTATAGAAAACACTGTAAGAAAGAAACTTCTACAAGTCATATGAGTATTTAGATCTACAAGATAAATTCCCAGAAACTAAATTGTTTTATCACAGGATATATATATATTTTTTTTAAACATTTTTTTTTTTAAGATTTTATTTATTTGACAGAGAGAAACACAGCCAGAGAGGGAACACAAGCAGCGGGAGTGAGAAAGGGAGAAGCAGGCTTCCCGCTGAGCAGGGAGCCCGATGTGGGACTCGATCCCGGGTCTCCCGGATCATGACCTGAGCCGAAGGCAGTTGCCCAACCAACTGAGCCACCCAGGCATCCCACAGGATATATATATTTAACATTTTGGTAGATATTGGCAAATTCCCCTCTATATTAATTATAATAATTTACATTCCCAACAGAGATGTATGAGATTTCCTTTTTTCCTCTACAAGCTAACCAACAGAATGTAATCAAAGTTTTGCTTCTTTGTCTACATGAATTGTGAAAAATGCTATCTTGGTGTAGTTCTATTTAAAATTTCTCTTATTCAGTCTGAGGTAAAGTATGGAGATATTCTTCGGTTAAGATAAAGAATGGATTCTGTTTCTATGATTTTACAACTCTTTTCGTTGAGTATCTATATCTCAACTTAAGAATGAAAGTTCCTTGGGTGCCTGGGTGGCTCAGTGGGTTAAAGCCTCTGCCTTCAGCTCAGGTCATGATCTCAGGGTCCTGGGATGAAGGCCAGAGTTGGGCTCTCTGCTCAGCAGGGAGCCTGTTTCCTCTGCTCTCTCTGCCTGCCTCTCTGCCTACTTGTGATCTCTCTCTGTCAAATAAATAAATCTTTAAAAAAAAAAAAAAA